>DWPV01000856.1:0-24205 GCA_018251915.1 Urbanus proteus proteus | reverse complement strand
CAAGCATT
The DNA here is from genome assembly GCA_018251915.1 of Urbanus proteus proteus. NCBI lineage: Eukaryota > Metazoa > Arthropoda > Insecta > Lepidoptera > Hesperiidae > Urbanus > Urbanus proteus. Next base: position 24,197 of record DWPV01000856.1, on the reverse strand, counting down.
ATAAATACTGCCCGGTCAATTTGATTAATTCTATAGTTGTTATCATATTGACCTCTCATATTGGGCATTGTTCAAACTGCCCGGGCATTGTGTATAATGACCAATTAATCACTCGGTCCATAACATATATATTATAAGTCCTTTAAACCAGAATATGGCAGCATAACGTTCATGTAGCAATGTTCTTAAAATCTAATTAAAATATTTTTGTATCAGCTTTTAAAATTACAATTAACATAATTTCCATATTAATGTAATCAGCAGGTATAACTAGCAATATCGTTAACATCGTACGAGGAATTTGGAATATAATTTATTCAATATAATAAGGTAACAACATTGTTATACAATTCCTGGTAAAGCACGAATCAACATTGTTAAGCTTACACTTGACCGTAATTCTTGCGCTGCTAAATAACAACACGAATACAATATCACTATATCATTGTACGACACAATTTTTTGACTGTACGGTTTAGGGTATGCCTTCATTTATCAGTTTGGAATCGGTTACTGTAACGAAATATAAAGTTTACCTTAAATGCATTGCGACTAGCAATTATGAAGCTAACTTCTAACGTTTTACTAAAACAATCAACTTTCAATAATAGAAATCAATAGGTTTTAATACTACATAACTACTATATAAAGATGTAGGTACATTTCCAAACGGCAAATTGTACCTACACTGAACATTTTTTCTATCCAGCCAGCCATATGCCAGCATCATCCCTAGATTACATTAGAGACCTACTTGAGGTCACTCGCAAGTTGGAAGTATTTTCTCTCCTTTTCCAAATCCTTGAAACCAGAATACAGTAGCGCTTAACACCACTGTTATAAGGCAAGATAGGCGAGGTGATAGTGCTCATGAAGATTTTTTTTTATTTTAATCTTACCTAACTATAACGCTGATGGGCCATTCATGGAAATTACTCACCGTAGCCTATGAACATTTGCAACACCAGAGGAGTCGCCAATGCATCGCCCGATTAAGACTAAATAGGTTTCTGCTATCCACATTATTTAAATTTTACTATCTTCTAAGGAAATTAAAATTGCAAAGTTAGGAACGCCCCTCAAAAGAGCAATAAAGTGCTCGGAAGTGGCACAACACGGTTGCAGAGGTACAAAGCCACAAATCACGGATGTCGAACGAAATTAACAATATCGTCCCCGGGATGAGTTGTGGGGTAATCAAGGAACCACGGGCGTTTTTTGTTTCGCTCCTGATGCATAATGTTCGTGGGATGACTACACTGGCAACGTCGTTTGAGGATATGAATTATATTATTGTTATTGTTATTTTATTTATAATCTTATGTGTTACACTACTGATAAAAAATAATTAAGTTAAGTAAACAAAAGTATGAAAGGTTCTTATAAACGTCTATGTTTGTTATTAATTACCAGTGATGCTGCTTCAGATAAAAAAATCATAACAATCTACATTTATTTTCTTTCATAACTACAACATTTCATTTGATATATTTGCGAACATACGGATCATTTGTAAGTATATGTTTAGCACGAGATGAAGTTGCGTGGGTTCATAATTTATTTATGTTTACTTTCATCTTTTGCTCAGCTAAGATTTGTTTCAACGCAAAAAAAAACCAAAACAGGGAGTCTTCTTACTTGCGCAAAAAAGGATGCGCTTTTATAAAACAATGTTGTCTCATTTTCACATTATTGTTATCTAAGAATCCCAGGGTATCCTCCCGTACAAGAAAATCGATGTCTTCGCATTAATAACTGGTAGCCAGTATCGAACGTTAATGACGCGCCCTGCAGCCGGTATCAACCCATCGAGAGGATCCTCTTACTCCATGCCAATATACGCTTATTGTTTACTCCCGTAATGGTTATATTCCCTTGCAAGTATTCTGATAGCATCCTCATATTGATGGATGTAATCATAGTTCGCTGCTTTGCTTGCGGGTTTTATCGCGACTTTTTTTAAATGTTCTGTTTCGAATAGTTCTGGCGCCATCGATATGATCTCATCTAACGCCAGTTTTATTACTGTCGTTATTGTTGATTAAACTTATGTTACATTTTTATCAGATAAAATTGTAATATTTAGATGTAAAAGTAGTAAAGTAACATTCCATACTCTAATTAAATGGTCAACTTTGTACATTAACATATATCTTGTGACTGATCCTTAGTGGAACAAGATTTAGGTACATTCCTTCTAATATATCCTAACCTAACCATAACTTCTCCTAAGTAGGAAATTAGGACGCTCCGCATAATCCACCTCAACATTTCTTTTCTAATGCTATGCTTCTGTAATCAAACCACACAAGTAGCTATATCACATTTTATAAATTGTATAGTTAAATAAGATAAGAATGATTAATGGTTGCATAATAATAATCATATGAAGAATCAAAATATTTATTTCCGTAACTCTTTATTTTCCTGGTATTAACAAAAAGTCAATACTTTTAAAATTCTTGCCTCACTTGATTTTCGGACTACTTAAAAATGCATTAAAATAATGACGATTAGGTTCTTCATAAACGTTTTTGAGATCCGAACGAGCTTAATTTTAAATTCGACAAGGGTTACAGAAAATCGTCAGCACATTATTACGTCATTAGCCATTACCATAATGCACCGACATTTTGATATTTTGTATAAAATGTTAATTTGTATGTATGAGAAGAGTATGAGACGTTTTTTAGTTGTAAGGTTGTAATGGAAAAATCCTTATACGAACCTCTGTAGTGTCGCTTGGTAAAACAATTTGGAATAATAGTGTTTTACCAAATTTTGATAATAATCTTTAAAGACATAAACATGTCAAAGATAGTATGAATATTTGTATTATCAATCACGAATTTAATCAAAATAAAAGATAACAAGTATGATTAAAAATATCGATATGAAGACTATGTGACAAATTATTTGAAGCTGAGTCATAATGTAATAAGAAGTATATTATTTAATTTACTTTAAAATTCTTAGAATTATGTACTATATCTTATCGTTATACCTTTTAAGGTAGATAATATTTTTTTAAATAACATGAAAATAAAATAAGGAGACCTTCAATATAGAAGCATGGTACATACACATTATTCGACTAGATGGTATACTTAATCTGCTTAAAATTTTTAACAAATTAAACCCAAAATGGTATTTTTGACAATATTTTTGTAACAATTGACTTTTCTTATGGGAATGTCAGGTGCCGGTCACGTGTCTGTTCCACTACTGGAAATGAAAGCAATAAGCTAGACCAATTTAGATCAAAAACAATTTGTATGATCAACTTACTGAAATTTACGAAATGGCAGCCCAAAATTAAATTACCTCGCAATTACCCATACAATTTCACGCAATAATTACCGTTTGGTAGAACGTAGCATGATTTTTAATATCAACCGAACGCTGCATTGGAATAATCTGTATAATCACTGTTGTCGATAGATCGATAGCATCTATTCAATCTCGACCCATTAAACGTCAGGGGTACTTTACATTTCTCCGTATTCTACTTCCAGTGATAGATTAGTTAATTGTATTGAACAGGACTATACTTTTCTATCATTGAAGATATGTAATCAATAAAATTAAAAGTTTCTATAATATGATTTCACTAATTTAGTAAGGGTAAACATAAAGCTAACAAACATAAAGTAAAGATTCAGTAGTATTTTTATTATAAACTTTTCTTAACTTTTCATTACTTTACTGAATAATTTCAATATAATAGAGAAAATTTAAAAGTCATTACATCCACTTTGCTTGAGTAGGCGTTACACTTTGCTCTAAATCGTTTATGAAGTCGATATTTCTTTAAACGTCAAACCTGTGCGTCAAACTTATAATCAGGACATTTTAAAACAGCAAACGTGATAATTATGGATGAATATGGGGAGACCCTCAGACCTCAGAGTATCAAACCTCATATGAATGAAGGATACAAAAGACCGGTTCCCGATACAGGATATTACTTACCGGTAATTATTGGGAGGGATTCATTATGACGTTACGTGACAGTAGAGGCACTTGGTATGCAATTTGTTGAAATTGTTCTCAGAGGTGTATTGAATACCATCTGTCAGTGATACGTTACAATACAATGTCGCTTAGTTTATACCTGATCCTGAAGACAGTTGTATCTTCAGATCATGTTTTATCTCATATCTCATGTAAAGTGTCACTAACGTTATTTAAATTCGTCTTATTATGCCCTTTTTCTTTTTGATAAATTGTATTTAATTTAAATTCGATGAGAAGGTAGTGAGTCTATTTGGACAATATAGTCATTGAGACTTATTTCATAATCTCATATTTTTCACTTAATTTCGTAAAATTAGAAGTGCTCATGATTCAAATCGTAAATACCTATTTATAACATGTATGGTTATAAAAGTAAGCGAAGATTATTATTTTAAATGACTTAAATATTTTCTATCTTCACTGTAACCATTGTCTACAATTTTCATAATGCCACACGGAAATAAAACCCGTTATGTTCAAAATAGACACAAAACAGTCATTTAGAATCTCCAATTAAGTGCTATTATTTTAAATACAGTTCAGCTAATTGTTTCTATAGTAACAATTCGTTGCGAGAATTTAGTGTTCGTGAAAGCTTGCGCTATTACCTCCTCTACAGAAATAGTAATAAGAGTTATAATTGGTTGAAGTATTTTGAGTGTATCTGCAGTAGAAACGAGGCTGGTATTTAAACTTACGATGAATATTTATTCTCACGTTCGCATTGTGCAAATAATTTTTCTGGCGACAATTTTGTACTTCTTATGTATTTATGAGGCAGTAGCTGCCATTCCATTTCCTGAAATAATTACTACGAAAGAATTGGTGGCGTGAGTCGAGTCATAAAGAATTCATAAAGATAATGCAGGTATACAGTAGCGAGAGTCAGCGGAATTCAGAATGTAAATTACAAAAATATTTATTCATCGCGTAATAAAAATGTAACGACCAGTATTCAAAGTGTTTTAGTAGAGTCAAAATGAAAACTGGTCCAATAAAAGACAACAACAAAGTTTTCAAAGAATATACAAGATTCGGAATATAACAGAATTCTCCATAATTCAATTGTAATGACACAGTCATACTTAGCTCTGCTTTGTAGCAGCAATAGTCTACTGTGGAATATGCTGAGGTATTCAACGTAGTCCACTTTTGTCTCAGCGATGCATCTGTAGTCCAACTTTAGGGACGTTCCCATGCTATTAGATGTAGATCAAACTTAATCTGATTGATAATCTTATCAAGGTCCATTTAGTAGATAGTTCATCTAGGATTAATAAAAGTTGATATTAATCCATCTAATTAAGTAAGATTAACAGCATACATTCCTGTTTGCGGCTCATATTGCTTGAAAAGACGAAACTCCTTTTAATTGCCTTTTAGACATACGTTCTAAATTCAAATTCTAGCTCATGAAAGGACAAAATTTGCTTAAATATGGCACAGATAAAAACATATCTAATGCTAAAGGAAGGTACGCTAGAAACGCTAATGGAAACACTGCCTTACGAGCATATTGAAACATGCGTGATGCTGATGAGACAAATAGAATACTTATGAATGTGGATGGCAATTATTGTGGAAAAAATATAATGAGCGTGTAGTCGCTTAGCGAATAGGGTTCCGTGGTTTTAATAAAAGATTTATTAAAAATACTAAAGTATTAGTACGTTAAAAAAGATACAAGAAAGCAATAGCTAAAACATAGCAAATTACTGTATAAGAAAGTAATGTTAAAATCAAATAAGTTTATTTTTAAGCCAATATCGCTTTGAGAAGCCTTTCTAAAAGTACTACAATAACCTGTTTAAGAAAAAAATACTCCATAGTGAATAGTGAAAAGAAAATCTTAAACCTAGTCTCAAAACAGCAGAAGCAGTAATAATATCTCCAATTACTGTAAGGAGCACTGTCATCAAAGCACCAATTGATGGCGATACACCACAATTGGTACGTAATACAATATTAATTGTAACCCTAACTCAGAACCCTAAACCCGGGAGCTGCAATGGAGCTGTGATTACGATAATTCCATCGCTCCACGTGTCTCGGGACGCCACAAAAACTGGTAATAATCACAGTGCGGGGTACTGTTGTGTGCAAAAGTCGTTTCGATTCTATTTTCTTTTGGTATTAAAAAGATAAGAGTCATTTGCGACTGATTTTAGATGTTAAAATTTTTACCTACTTTACTACATCCCGTAAACATACTTACGCAATAATGTGCCACGTTATTTGGTTGTAGACCACAAGGATATAACCACTCCATCTCTTTCCGAGGATATAGTATTGGCGATTAACAGGAATCAAAAAAAATCCAAGAATTGGGCTGCAGCGTGTTCATATGTATCACCTGTAAAATAAAAGTAATTCTTCCACATACATTATTTTATTTCTTACGCCATTACATCAATTACCCTATTTGCTTATAAAATATAACTAGCCAGTAATACCAAAGTAAAATTTCACGATTTCTAACACACATACGATACGTGGTTATTGTTAATAGTCTCAAAAGGCTGATGGATACGTAGGTAGGTTAGGTTAGATAGGTACATATAATTATGTAGGTAATTTTTAAAGACATTAAACAAGTTGTTTTTCTAGGTATAACTTTCATAGTTTCAACCGAATAAGATCGGCCATATTTAAGTAACTTTTGTATGCCATCCTTTATCATAACCACTTTTCCGCGCAGCAGTACATCCCAGTAGTCGCTGCTCCCGGCGCGAGCTACTGTGTCGTGTAATAGCTTTTTTCCTTACCACCGTCTCGGCTTCAAATCGGCTGTCACATTTTGTTGCTCGTAGTTGCCCTAGGCACCCTTTAGATTCATTCTTTACGGCCGCTATTATTTCAGATGAATGAGATTGTGATAGCTACATTACCTTAGAAGGGATATTCATATCAGAGGTAGTCTGCGTTGTTTCATACAAAATTTATTACGTTAAATTTAGTCTGACGGCATCTTCGAGAGAAAAAACTTATATTATCATTTACTTTTATATTTTTTATTTTTTATTTTTAATTTTATATTTTTGGATATATGCATCCTATCATAACAAAGTAGTATTTCAAAGTAAATCTGGAACTTTTAAGACTTTTAAGCCTTCTTTAGTGGATACGATTCGCATCATGCTGAAAGAAAAAATAAGTTTACACAAGTTTAAAACTCTTAGATTCAGTTTTTTTAATGAAAACCTATGCTTAAACGTTTAACAATATTAACAAAGTTGAGTGATAAGATCATTTGTATTACATCGGACTGAATGAATCCATGTAGGTACTTATTAAAACCTACCAAGCCGTATTTATTTAAGGTACGTAGAGATTTAACAACTAACACACAAAGAGTTACGTTTACAAATATCTCATCACAGCAACAAAAACGATTTAAAAGAGTCCAATGTACGTACCTTTGATTATAGATACACAGGAGATACCAAAATGAGATCCGATAAGTCTAATGTAAATAGCCGTCTCATACACCTAATTGGCGTTTAAATTAATAATGATTGAGACAAAAAATCTTCTGAGAATCACATTTGAAACTCCAATTAGACCATAAAGGCTTATCATGATGCCATTAACCGACAACAAACACGTAGGGAGGTTTATGAGTTTTACTACACAAAATCGTAGCGGGTCCATTTTGAACAATCTAACTCCGATTTACAACCAATTAACTCAATAAATACAGAGGCTTGGCTGTACTATTGGCGGTTGTGGGGCCACTAAATTGTGGATAAAGCGATTGTATGTGTAAATAAAAGCGAATGTAATTTATACGTTCTCTTTATAAAACGGTGAAGCTATAGAAGTATTGAAACAAGAGTAATGTAATTTAATGTAAGGCATAAAGTGAGCGTAAAAAAATGAAAATATACCTACTTCCTCAAATTTTCATTGAAAATATTAAATATGTACGATTATAATATTACTTATATTATAATCGTAACTATTAATATGATGTATAGGACTTATAGTTTTTTAATACTTATATTGGGTTAAATTGTTTTTAAACGACTTGGCCTTTTACTTACTTTACCTGGAGTTACTTTAAAATGACTCATGCTCCGTAAACTTACAGTGATGTATAAAACGGTATATCGTTTATGTTTTTGTATATGTTATATTATATTTATATATGCACCTATTTTATTACATTCTACTATCAACAGAATGGAATTCAGTACCTACACAACCTTACCGTTGATACGCGTATTTAATGGCCTCATTTTATGAATAGACGCAGTAAAACCATCAAATGTGAGCCGAATTGACGAATATGCCTTATTTATGGGAAACTGTAGACAAAGACGGCGTCTAATTGAACATAAAATTATCGGAATGGCGTACAGTAGCTTCTAGCTTTGACTACGGTAATAAAAGTAAAAGCTTTTATATTTGATAATGTTTTTGATCGAAAATGCCCGCTCTTGTTTAGATTAATGTCGTATATTTAAGTGACAGCAGGAGATATCACTCATACCACACACTCACACATTTAAGACTTAGTTAAATAAGAGAATGATAAAGTATTTACGCTTATATCAAACAGATGATATTGAAGGTACAATAACACTTTTCCTTTTGTCTAGCAAAGATATTAAAATATTCCTCACACCTAGCGATTAATCGATTAAGTCGGTTGATTTGACGTTTAGAGATACTCGTATGTTTGTAATTACAGAATTCAAAAATAAGTATTTTTCGCATGATTGTTAAAACAAGTAAGTCTTTCTGACTTTTTGCATTCCGGCATGTAGCTGCACCCTATGTAATTCAAAATCTGTCGTGGTAGAATATAATTTTAGTATTGTATTACATGTTATTTCATTTACAGTTAGTTATTTCAAAGACATCAGTGTTTCGGGTTTTTAACAGGTATTTATAATTTCACGATTTTTTAAATGTTTGAGTCGTGATGATCACATGAAAGTATTATGACATATCAATTAGGACAAAAGGGGAAACTAGAACATAATCAGCATCACAAAAATTGATGACTTTAATCAAGTAAATCATTCTTCGTTACTGTTAAGACCGGCCCCTTTTAAGCTTTTTACTTTACCCCTAACTTAAGGCGGAGTCAAACTAAAATTGAATGTTAGTGATTGATCACTTCAAAAATACCGTACACATCTCAATTGCGTCATAACTCAAAAATCAGAATGAAGATCTCATGTACTGGTGAAATCTTAACCGTCTTTGTCTAACCAGAACTATCGAATGAACGAACATTAATAAATTCTGGCCTGAGGCTATATTAAGCATGAAAGAAAGAGACAACAGGAAGTGGCATAGGAGCCGATTAGTATGGAAACTACTGTAGCCAGACAAGCACAGAAATAATCTAATCGTATTCTTACCACTAAGAAACCTGCAATTTGGTTGCCTGTAGTCAACAATTAACGAGGCACGTTTACGAAGTTTTACAAAAGCTTTGCTACCCGAAAAATATAATTTACGCATTTCAATGACTGACAACCACTGAAATTAAGTATGCTAAGCTGATCATACTTGTAGTCGCTTCGATTTGCCTACCTGCCACTTCCAGTTGTCTCTTTCATTCATGATATTAAGTGACCGGATATCGTACAACACTTCCATCTTCATGTAAGAATCATTCAAAGGTAAACGTTAGAAGGTTCATTTTTGTATGAACATACAACGATTTGCATTCACAAATTCATTGACCAAAATTAACGTGGTTCCCGATCACTGTAACAGCAATAACATTATAGCCTCCAGCGTTACCTACGGAATTATTAGGTGCTTCCTTTGGCGTTTTTTATTAATAAAATTCTCTACTCTTTAATATACGATATGGAAAATAATCGCTTTGGTGCGCTCATAACAGTAATTACGGTTTTATTGCTTCATGCCTCTGGTCCATATGGGAGTTGTGGCCAAAAACGTGATTTTTTATCAGAATGTCAGCGATGTTGGGTAATAACAGATCCAAACATGTAAGGTAATAACAGATCCAACAACAATGGACTCCTAATATTATAGACTAAACAGAAAAAACTTCGAAAATGTACAGGAATATTTATATTAAGAAATCTAAAATAAAATACCTTAACTCTCGAAAACCATCCAGCCGTTTGGTAAGAAGGAAATTTTGTAAAAATACGTACTTATTTAAACGTAAGTGATATCCCGCGCTCCTGCGACGGCGCTACGTCCACATGCGCGTGGAGCACGCGCTAATACTTAAAAAATAATTAAACTAGCCTACGCTTTATACCTTCAGTTTTTTTCAGTGAAAGTTTCGTCAAGATCGGTCTAGCCGTTAAGAAGATTACCTCAGGCAAACAGGCACACAGACATAGTGACAAATAAAAAAATAATAATTGCATTTTTGTTATAGGTATCGTGTACACTTTCGTATGAATTGAGTAAAAAGTTGTTTTTGTGAAATCGCAAACAGACACTTCAATTTTATTTATTAGTATAGATATAGAAGATATAGATAATGACATGGTGGTTATTCAATAACTACTATCAAGATAATGTACCCAAACATTACTGGTACCACATCTGGCATTATTTATGAACGAAGCCGATGAAACAGTTTCCGAAATACCCTTCGAGCGATTACGGTAAGTCAATTCGTATCGCAAAGATACTATTTTTTATATGAATGAACAGTCACCAGTATCTTTTCTAGATATAATTAAAAAATCGCTTTCCGCGGTTTGTACACTTAGATTATTCAAACTACACAACGGATTTATATGCAGTTTTCAATAGACAGAGTAATTTATGGGAAGTGCAATGTAGATTTTAAATGTGTGTTATGGAGTTTCATTCGCCGCTTCTTTTTAACTAGACTGGATCTTGAGAAGTAGCGGTAGATTAATACTATTGACGTGCGAAAATAATTTTGATGTTTATTATACTCGGCGCGTACGAAGTCGCGGGTTTCAACTAGTCTCTAATATTTAAATGGTCAACTTTCAAATGTGGTATGTGTTTTGAGAAATGAGGAAAAAGACAGCACAGACCGTAGAGTCTTTCGGCAAAGTTTTTTCTACAGTCAAGAACATTTACAGGCAGGATAAATAACTTGTATTTTTATATGTAAGTGCAAACGAGCATCAGATGATCACTGCCACCCATAGTTATCTGTAATCAACTTCAGATGAGATCAAAATTTTACCTGAAGATGCGTACAGATGCGTTATTACTTCTGAGGGGTAAGTTAGGTCGCCTCGGATAAGTATGACTCACTTACCACATCTTTTAAATCAGAACACAGGAACGCTTAGCACTGCTGTTATTGGGCAGAAACAGGTGTGGCGGTGATGACGATGGTGTTGAACCACAAATGGTTCTTTAATCTTATTTTAAGAGAGTATTTTGCCCTTTGCCCGTCGGTTACAGTCAAGCAGAATGGTGTTCATTTCATTTTACGAAAGGACTTTGCGCGCTTAATCGCTAGGTACATAATATAAAGCAAAGTAGCTTTCCGCTGTCTGTCCCTATGTATGCTTATATCTTTAAACCTCCGCAACGGATTTTGATGCGATTTTTTTTAATAGATAGAATAAATCGAAAGGAAGGTTTAAATGTAATTTAACGCGTGCGAAGCTGTAGGCATAAGCTAGTAAAAACGTAATGAATTGACACTGATGAAAGCAGACATCGTATTTTTTTTAATCGATGTCAAAATCGTGGATAGAAGACTAGTTTAAACATCGATATGAATCGGCACGAGCCGCCCGCGGTTCCAATCAGATATTTATCTGCCGAGGAAAGTTTTGATAGTTTCTCGTTAAAACCAACCGATTGTGGGTATATCATAGCAATTATTGAACAGCCGTGTCTGATTCGATGATAAATTTGTTATTACGACTGATGTGAATGATATTGGTTAATGGTATTGGAAGTAGAGTAGAGGGAGAACAGTAAAGTAAATAAAAATAAGAAACTATATTCAACTATACCTTGTAGGTATACTTTTTCAGGTTTTGTATGTTACCATTAATATGTATAGCTAATGTTGCTGGGTTTCATTTTTAATTAAATTTTATAGCTTCTTGGCACATAAGTAATTAGGTTTTAAGCTTTTAGAGTTCATTAATTGGTCAGGCGTACCCACGGAAAAGAAAAAGGAGGAAGGGCATAGGAGCCGATTAGTACGGAAACCGCTGTCGCTAAACAAACACACAGAAATCAGTACCTAATCGTATTCTTACCACTAAGAAACCTGCATATTTGTTGGTTCTCTGTTGTCAAAAATGAATGAGGTGCGCTTTCGAAGTTTTACATAAATTTTACAACCCGCAAAACAAAATATACGTGTCTCAATGACTGGCAAGCACTGACGTTTAGTATGCTAAGTTGATCATACTGGTAGTCGCCTCCATTCACCCATGTGACACTTCCTGTCTCTTTCTTTTATGGGCGTACCTATAGATAAATTTATTGATAATTTAGTAATGACTCATATTTTCTCTGAATACAATTATCATTAATAACATAATACAATATTAAAAAAATTCCGGTTCGTAAAACTAACAATTATTTATTGGATCGGTGTCAAACAGTTAAACAGCACTACATAATAGAGCGCAGTCTTCGCATTTAGACCTTGCAAAAAGATCGATATTATAACCGCTAGCTAAACATCCACCTGACGTTAAATACCCTTGTTAGCCACTTATATTCTAATTACTGGCTTTCAAGCGTTCAACTAATACACTTTTTTACATAATAACTTACTTTATATGTCACTGAAAAGTTATTAAGTATTATAATCATTAAAAGTATTTATACCAAATATGAAGCTTGATCTATATTACATAGTTAACTAACTAACTAAAATAGCATGCAAGTTACAATTTGGCCCGTAGTACCGTTGGCTATACATCAGTTCAGGTGTTGTCTGCCTGCGGGCTACCATATGGTCCAAGTTAGAAACGGAAGCATATATTAATTTTATTTCTACACTATTTTGAAGTTGGTAGTAACACTAGAAACCTATGTAGTTCGACTCCGGCGGCACCACCGCCACACCTATTTCTGCTTTATAACGGCAGTGTTAAGCACTGCTGTGTTCTGGCTGTCTGAGACAGACTTATCCGAAGCGTTCCATCTCAGTCCTCAGGAGTAGCATCTGTGGTCAACCCCAGGTATGACCGTGATCGTATCTGGGGTTGATTACAAATGTCCATGGGCGGCAGTGGCCACTTACCATCAGGTTTGCTACTTCATTCAAATAAAAAAAAAACTCACCATTAGGTGGGCTGCAAGCTCCTTTGCTACTTCCGTCACATAAAAAAAAACATCTAACAGAAGAAAAGAGCTTATGATCAATATTACCTATAGTAGTATAGTAGTATTTTATCTTAAACTTTCTACCCGCTTCCGCTAATCTCTTGTACCTTGCACACCACATTAACGAATGGCAGGTGAGCTACGTTATTGTGGCCACCACTCCCATCCATATGGAAGAATATATTCGAGGCTGTTGGTAAAATATTATTTTGTGTTCCACAGTACTGTCAACGGATTGTAACAATATTAATTTTCCGGTGTACTGGATGGTTTGTAAAATGTTTCTTATTAGTTCACATTCATAAACGCAACTGTTGTGAGGGTTTTGGTTTAATCCTAGATCTTCAGGTATTAGGACTTCTTCCTAGTCGTAACACTCTTGGCAGAGCGATCATGGTCATCATATATTTGTGAATGTAGGGGCTGATGTTACTTGCCTCAAGACATCTCGCCATTTATCCCTATTGGTGGCGATCCTTTGGCACTCGCGTATAGGGCCTCCTATAGATGTTTTGATTTGATCATTCCATCGTATGGGTGATCTCCCGCGTGACATGGACTATTATTTAGGTCTAGGTATTAGGGTACTTGTTCACAAATATTTAGTACGACTGTTCTGTAACAGACAGCTTTTTATAAAAAAAAATCTAAATAGATCAACGGATATATAAAACAAGCTAAGGTTTGATTGTATGAATTGCTTTAGTCCGCCATTGTGGTCCACATTTAATCTCAAGTTTTCTGATACCTTTGACGGTGTGATATGTTGATGATGAAGGGAACCTTAATTCCTGAGAGTACCCTATAAAATCCTGAGTGACGTGTAAAGTCTAGCAACCTGTGTTTTGTCAGTTTGTCAGTGTGGTAGACTTTGGTAGAGTAGTAGTAGTAATTTTTTGATTATCGATAAGTTTTTGTAACGTACCAATAAGTTATTTTTAAATGTCAAACAATGGTCTATATTTTAGAACTTTCTAACTCCAAAACTAACACAAATATCAAAATATCGCCAACACTTTTTTAAAATATGTGCATGGAACTGATTTATCTTTGTTGACATTCGATCTTATTTGTTACTGAAGTTTAAATTGAGTATGTAAAACATTTTTTTCTGATGCGTAGGCGCAACACCAAATAAGTACCACAAGCATGCGTACCGATGTCAACTTGATCACGTTACGTCACTACAATGATCGATATACAACACTAGTTTGAAAGTGTTGCCACCTTCAAATTTTTGCCTTTCTTTTGGTAAAAGTTTTAGTTTTTATAACTGAGAAATTTATAAAAAATGGGTAAATATATCTAATTTCAAAGTAAGGAGTAGCTAGTAAAGGTAGTTGAGAGGCGTTACACAACAATTTTTCTATATCGTAGGTATCATGGATGTGTATCCATGAGTTAAATATGCTTTGTGTGTACAAAGACGAACATTCATATCAGTCCCAGAACAAATAAAGTAAATTCATTTAGATGTAGACCGGGGTTCTAACCCGGAACTTACAGCGTCTCAGACCGCTATGGATATGGACACCACTCGCCACGACGCCAAGTTTAATGCATTTTGCAGAAAATCGATTTTCCTCATTGTGTGTATCCAACAACGCAAAGTTCTACGAAGCAGCGGTCACAGCACGGTGATTCCTAAAATTTCTTATACCTATTTAGTTTCTAGCAACGATCTAGTCCTGGCTTCTAATTACAGTGGAATCACAAAGCTTTCACATTTATTTATTTCTTGGCACTTTATGAATGCAACAACTATAGAGATGTCATATTTAGAGAAGAGGAATCAGCCTAAAATGTATCCATAGAAGAAAAATATAATGCAAATGAGGCTACTTAATGTAATAAAGTGATTAGACAAAGATAACTTAGGTTTGTCATCTTCGATCTTACATTATTTATTTATTGGACATTCGTATTAACACGCCTGCCTATGGCTCTTCTCCACTGGTGCTCTACTCTAAGTATGATATCTCTATGGACACTTAGTATGTAGTTACAGGTGCAGAAATCAATTGTTAGATATTTATAATTTTATTAATATAAAAATATAATATGTACCTGGCAACATCGCCCGTTCTAATTACGGCGGTGTCGCCTACGCCGCGCGGGCTCTTTAAACTCGCTTGTTATCACGCTGTAAATGATTTATTGCTTGACATTTGTAATTATCATTTTATACACCGCGATGTGTAAACGAAAGCCGAATGTTTATGCTTATTTATCTATCACCAACGGAACGGCGACTAATGAATATCAAAAATGTTGAGCTAGAAATATTGACAGATATTGATTATAAAATTAAAAAAATAAATAAAACAAATATAAAATCCATTTGGCGTGATAAATAAATAAATTCGTCTTGACGACAGCGCCACATACCTACAGAGTCTTAAAATATCTAAGAACCAAGTAATCGAACAGGCATATAAACTTTGTCAAATTCTCCTAAGAACTTTGTTGAATTACCTCAGTTTGCCTTCAGTTCAGAAGCGTCTAGCTCTGCTAGAATAAGGAATGGTAGATCCTGATCCAAACCATGAAGGATTCTACCACTAAAAATCGCGCTTAAGCGACACCAATGGTCACAGAAATCGAATTAAGTCATGACCACGATCTGACGAACAACGCGGTGTTTTACGTAGATGAACCCGCTCGTGCCAGGACCACGAAATTTCCGTTCGTCATCGTCTGATGGTGATCTATTCTGACGATTTCGGGGATCCTTACTGTCAATTTTTATTTAACTGGTCTCTTTGATTTATCTAATTGTTATAGGTAGGTGTATTTATTTGCATCCACAGACATTGTAGATACATGTCTGTGTTTGCACCCCTGAGTAGCACGAATGAATTTATAAAAAAATATCAGGATATATAGTAAACAATATAGGATTTTATCTTTTAACAAAGTTATATTAAACTCTCATGTCAGGTGAAATAAACTAAAATATAGGTAATTTAAATGTACTGTAGTAGGTATAACTTAGGTACCAATAAAATTTATGAGAGCTACTTAGGTAGGTACTTCATAATTTTCACTTACTTCATGATCATCGTAATATCATTAAAAATCGATTTAATGAATAGAATGCTGCGAAGAATACAATAAATCCCATTCCTTACATTGAACTCAATCAGTCACACCGATCCGATAGCGTAGCCATTACGCATACAAAGCATAATACAGAACCCTTCGAATGCCAGTGGCTATTTTTTAAGCAAAAAGAGCAAGGTGCGATGCGATGGACCGGAGTGAATCAGACCACGCGACAGCGTGACGGTTCGGGTGCTACCAAGCTACAATACCATTTTACGAAATAAATTTAACTACACTTTCCATTCACACAACATACAATGCTCGTTTTACATTGAACTATTTTAAATATTACGAAAAAAAACGCAATGTATATCGTGGTAAGCGGTATGTAAGAAGTTTGGTGGTTCAAAATGACATTATGATGGCACGGGGCGGACTTGGGCCGATGAAAAAATTATCATTAAGTACGGTCGAGATTGGAATGAGATGAGAATAAGGCACGTTGCAGGAGCTCGTGATAGGACGTGCAATGCTTTGTTTGGTTCTGTAGGGACATTAGTGTTACATTATAGAAGATACATACTTTATAATAGGAAAGTAGTAAGTGTAAGTCATATGGTGGTCCATGTTAGATGAAGACTTGGATTAAGCTAAGTATATTAAACTAAAGAGTGGCAGCCACTAATCATAATTCATGAACGAAACCGCAAATAAGCGATGGGTTTTTGTTTACTGAATCTAATATTTCGCAAATTGAAGTGACGACAGGTGACACTGACGAATGACGTTGTACCTACTGCAATGATTTTTATTACGTACAAAAAAGGGTTACCTATTTGAATCTTAAAATTGATTCTGAATAGCAGGTGCTGGTACCATAATTCACGGAAAGAAAACACAACACAACATACATTTACCAATAAACCATGTCAGTACCGAACAACACGAATTAATGAGGGCAAAAACGTACGATTTTATCGTTAAAGGAAATAAAAATATCCAATACATTATCAATACCGACCGTATGCTCCAATGAGCATATGTCGCGCATATGTTCTCCATAATGATACTTGTATGCTCATAACAGACGAGTAATTTGTACTTATAACACCTTTGTGAGTTTTTTGCTCAACCCTTTGATGTCAGAATGGTAGCGGATAGTGTCAATTAGGTTCGAGCGTTTGAGGGTTGAGGAAGACGGATTAGATTTGTTTTGAATAGAACACGTGTTGATTTTAAAATGTACTGCTGACCGGAAATGTAATTCTTATGAAAGGATGTTTTTCTTACCAGCTAAGAAATGATACCAGGGTTATATAGCTTTGATTAACTTTGATTTATTTTAATATTCCACAATACATGAAGACCATTAGTCTAAGCTGCAGATTTCATTAAATTGACAAATTAATCAGTAGGTATACTATACGTAAAATTTTCACCATTGCTTTATTAAGGGGTAGAGGTTGTCAGATATTTAGGGACATAGGGACAGACATTTAGGGACATACCAAACTTATTAGTTTAATTTATATTTTACATTTATAGTGAATTATCTATATGTAGAGATTTTTATTTTTAACTAGGTACAAATAGCACTAGGATTATAAAATAAAAAGCAAGGAACCAAATCTATTGAAATATGGTCACCCTAGAAATAGGTGCTAGCTTCCCGGTCTAATCATGCTACATTTACAATCTTCCAATATTATATCAAGTCTATCTAGGTTTCCAATAGAAGAGAATTTTCAAGCCGTTAATAAATAATTGAATAACGTTACCTACCGCATTTCGTACTGCATTATCAGTAAGGTTCAACCATTTTAATTTCAACAGGAAATTGTTTTCTTCGTAAATAATAAAAATCGAGAGGGTTTACTTCTGGCTACTACCAAACTAAACGACCTGACACTACTGTACCACGCTGAACAATTATTTGTAACTGTATAAAATACATTGCTCGTTTCATTAAGAAGGCGGTTCTCTTACAGCATAGTAAACCAGTGATGTATAATGAAATAAATGCTTTCGTTTGTTATCGATGTTGCACGATACCAAGATTGTCATCGTAAATTCTGAGATCGTGTGAAAGAACCACGCCTGCTCCGAGATACTTGCAGCAAGCAATCGGTAGATAATAATTATTTTATTAATACCAGACACCTTTTCGCCTATTTTCTTAAAATGATTTAGTGTTTATTGATAATTAATACAGTGTAAACGGTTTCTGCCAGTGATTTCTCTTAATTACCACCGGTTTTTTGTTAGTCCATTTCCTCGCTGCTTTGCGCTTAATTTGACGTTGGTAATTGCAGATCGATTAATCAATAGTTCGGGTGCTTAAGGGCTTGTCAGCTGCAATTTGAACTGTAATTACAATCAATCATACAAAAACATGTTTCAAGAGAAATTGCTATCTACATATTTCGTTTTTTTTTCTTTTTAGCTGAACAAAATATACTATCTTGTATACAAAATCAAAAAGCAATAATCGAGAAGCATTATATTAACACACATACATTACATTATAATTTTCACAACTTAATAATCACTTTATCAAACTTCACTCACTACTAGCGAATACTATGTAACAAAATAATGCAAAAAAAAAATTCATTTCTTTTTATCTCATTTAATCTTTATCTCATCTATCCCAACTCATCATATCATATCCTATTTCATGCGTCCATTCACAAACCAACCTATATAACCAGTAAGTGCCGTAGAAAGGAACTCCACCGTTTTTTCTATTTTCGGAGCAAGGTGCGGTGAACATAAATTTACGACATCAGAAGTTGCGATCGTATGCATTAGATGAAAAAAGCCTTGGCCTTTTTTCTCTGAATAGAACACGGGCGCTATGATGGGAGCAGGTGAGCTGTCTCTTTAATGTCAAGTCAATTAGGTCCGCCGATAGAAGAATAATTCAGAATATTTCCAGCTAAACTAACGGGCGAGGTAAGTGCACTTGACAGATAATGGTAATAGTTCAAGTTTTGTTTTGTCAACCCTTTCTACTGTCTTGACTTACCTTTTTACTGTACTTTCTATTTACTCGTACATACTATTTCACTATCTTCTGTTTCTCAAATGGGTCTCCTCTTAGAGTGAGAGATTGGCTTAAGTAAGGCTTAATTACAGTACTGGTCAAGTGTTGACGGATAGACTTCACACACCCTTGACAGCCTTCAATTTTTTTTAAGAAAACTAAGTCTTATTTTTAAAATATGTACGTCTTAAAAATTCTTTAAAATCGTAAAACACGTCAATCACAGATGCAGCTGCTACTGTGTTCTAACTTAAAGGATCTTAGGCAGATCTTTTTTTAAAATAATCCTATCTTAATTCTCAGGTCGCAACGTAGGTATGTACATATTTGTAATTAATTTCTGGTTAATAAAACTAGTAGAAGTAGAATTTCTAAATAACCTAAACACCTAGGGATGTTCGCTGTTTCTAATACGTATTCTTTCATTCAATCTTTAATATATTAATCCATAAAGTAACGTCTGCAACTATTAACTATCTAACAGAGTCTTTTACCCTTTTCTTAAGTCGCAAATAGTTTTGCGTTTCGAGATTCCGTCCATTAATCAGTAGGGTGCCTTGCGTGCAAGTAGGATTAGCTTAGGTCCATAGATTCAGATTGCAATATACTTATATCTGGGACTAAATTTAGTACATACTTTAAACTTGTACGTTTCTAGAGAAGTATTTAATTGACGATATTTTCTAAACAGATATAACTTATAAAGTTGCTAACCAAAATCAGGCTCAAATCGGTGATTTCATTTTAAGTATAGGTATAACAATATAGAACATATTGTTTTATTCTCTACCAAATAATTAAACCAATTAATTTTATTCCCTACCTTACACTATAAAATCAAATACTGAGACAAAAGAAAACTAGATTTTTTTTTCAAACAGAGAAAAAGAAAAAATACACTGTTTTTTAAACATTACAGACAATACACTAATCTGACTAGTCGAACTGTAAAGTAGCTATTCAATAAGTCTTCCCCGAAGGAAGCTAAATAACAATTGCTTGTCTGATAAATAATCACGCAGAAATGAAAATTAACTCAATTATCGCCGGAACCACAAATTGCTACCCCTGATTTACTTAAACACCCTGTACTCCAGTTCTTTCTCACTCATATACCCTCACAGCAAACACTACTGTTTCAGTAATGCTTTTTTGATTACACACACACACGCAAGAGACCATTGAAATACCGCAACTATTAAAAATACGAACATTACGTTACATATGTAAAAATAAATAATTATCCCTCGCTCATTTCTCAACCAAACTGTTTTAGTGTGCTACCTAAGTACCTGCTGTAATAATGCTAAATGACGATTTAATTCCAGGCTTCGTTGCGTATATCTGTTTCGTCAAAGATTAAGCGTGAGAGAGTAGACAGGTTTATTTAACGTTTTTACCTACCAAAAACTACCTACCTATAGTAATAAATAAAATTGAAGTGTCTGTTTGTGTTTTCAAAATAACACTTTTTACTCAATGCATACTTCACTTATGTTTAAATAAGTATGCTTTTTGACTTCTTTAATGTGGGTGAAACCGGGGGGGTGATCAGATAGTTCTTGATAAAAATAATAATAATTGATTTAGTAGAAACGCGGTACAGCATAACTGTATACTTATTTTGAGGGTAAGTCTCATAATAAGAAAGATAAAGTATTTTATATGTAGCTAACGCTTAATTTTATATGTCTAACGCGATAATGGTTATTTATGTACATAATTTGAATTTACATTATTTAGGAATTATGCAAGCATTACATTTGGGGTATTTTACAATAATCGTGTCCGAGAGTCAATTTGAAATGTTTTTTATTACCCAAATTATTTTTGTCCAAATACCTTTTTTAATCATCTCAAAATTCACAAGTTGGCACATCTTTATTACATATTTTTTAAGAATTGTATCAGCATTACATTAGGTTAATTCATTGTAAGATACAATAACCACGTCCTAAAGTCAATTTTAAATGTTTTTATGTCCCAAATTAATTTTGTCCAAAATACCTTTTTATATAATCTCATAATTTGCAGTTGGCATATCTTTGTCTACTTACTCTACCTTACAGATGAAGTGCTCTAAACAATTTTTCTAAGACATTAACAACTGCTCTACATTCGTACAGACGGACAAAAAACTCAGGCGTGCAGTTAAGTAGATAAAACAACACCAGCCGTCGAATTTCCATCGGACATTAATCACACTAGTATGTTCGGTAAGCTGATGGGTGACCAGATATTCTAAAATTAATAGGAAATAAATTTATTTGAATACATCTAGCTCACTAGTCTAAGTTACGCTATACTTAGTTAATATTAATACACTTCATCCCACGCTAAAATTAATTTCGATCTGATTTCTGTTATCTGACACAAACCCAGGCGAATAAATATATTTAAATTAATTATGGATATTTTTTACTAGAGTTAGAACCCAGAACTCTATAGACCATAGACAATTAACCACCCGGTTCGACATGTTAATAATCTTTTAAAATGTAATTAGTAATTTACTTATCATTACAATCACACAGAAAATATTTAAACTTTGATATTGATACATCAATATTGCACATTTATTTTTATTACATGTCACAAAATAAGGAATAATACAGATTAAGATGCTTTTAATTTTACATAGTATCTATAAATTCTTCTGAATTGTTGTTTTTTTTTAATTTACTCGTCTTGAATATGCAAATCCATACACGTTAATGTTCATCGCTATTGTCTCAATTATTCCCTTACCATGGTCACCCTACTCGCGTGCTCGCGGGCGCACTTTCTACCGCTAACGGTCGGCGCGTGCGCGCGCACCTGTCCCGCGACCCCGGCCAGTGTGGTTAACGTCTTGCGTTTCCTTCTTATTATACGGGATATGGAATTGCCGATAGAATGCGCAGTGTGTGGAGACTTTATAGCCCTATAGCTTATAATGTACTATGGAGGATTGTAATAATGTGTGGTATATTAATTCCATTGTGACTTGCTTTGTTATTTTATAAGGGAAATAACTATGCTTCGTTAAACTTTGTCTTATCTGTGTTTTAAAGATTAGATATTAGTAACAGGATACGAAGTCAAAATAGGTTTTAAGATTAAACATTGAAACCGTGATTTCATTGCGGCGACACCGCCGTCACACCTTAATTGATTATTTAGTAGTAGCAGTTGCAGTATTAAGCGTTGCTGTAATTTTGCTTAAAGGGTTAAGGAACGTAACCATATATAGCATTATGTTTTCTTGCCAGGTTTTCTATCAATACCAATACTAAGCAGGAGTCGGAGGAGACAGTAATAAAAAAAACTTGCAGTTTGATGAGGTATTTGTTTTCTGTTTGCTATTAAAAAAAATAAGAAAGATTTCTTACATTTATCTTATTTCTTATTATCCTTACCTGGTAATAAGTAATATGTTACATGGTTATGTTAATATTTTAAATTAATTTAAATAAAATTAAAACGCAAAAAATGCAACAGCGACGAATACTGTTTTTAATTATTTTAGCACTTAGTTGATAAGTTTCATCTGCATCACCGACGCATATTTCAACAGATTCTATAATAGATATAAATTAAAACTACTGTTTAAAATAACTGGTCAGATAATAATTAATAAGCGTATTTAGACACACTAATAGCTTTAGACGGTCACACTGACGTCCCAGACAAATTAATTGCATTAAAATGCGATTCGAATTTTAAAATTTCTCAGTAATGAAATTTTAATTTCGATACCACCGCTCGATCAATGTGTCAAATCGTTGCAGATTTACAGGCAAAAACTCGGGCAACTAAAGAATGAATTTAGGAATAGCAGGTGAAAAGAATACTCCATCATAATAAATCATACATCATGTGACACGACTACATAAGTAGGTATACAATGTGCGTTAGATTGAAAAAATAGATATTAGAAAATTACTACAGCATACAAAAATATTTACCTACATAATCACGCTTCATTAAGGTATAAAAAACTAAATACTTGATAAAACAAGTACATACATAGTTACTATTTTTACTGTTCTTAAAATTATTTGACATTATAAGAATGGAAAAATTATTTTAAAGGCGTTAGATGCTCATTCTTACTTTCCAACCTAGACTTCATACATACACCTGTCAGTTCAAACCACCTATTTTATTTTCTTTGCTGGCATTTATCCCTATTGAAGAGCCTATTGAATTATTTTGTTTTTCTATTCCCTAGCAAAAATTGACGTTAATTCTATGTTAAAAGTGCAAATGAAACAAAAAAACAATATACACGTGAAAAATATGAAATGACCTTCCTCCTGAGGTATTCCCGGAGCGCTATGGCATGGGGTTCTTCAAAAAAAGGCTCTCCAAAATCAGCGATGCATTGGCAAATTCTCTGTAGTTGCAAATATACATAGACGACGGTAACTACTTACCATCAAATAACCCGTCTGCTTTATCGTTAGGCTAAAATATAAAATAAAACAAATAGACGGTTTCTGGACACTTTCTTTTCTCCTGTGTCGTGGGTGCCATGGACACACAAAGACGAATACACAAACACTCAAACCCAGAACAGAAATCTAAACTCATCATTCAGATATCTGTCTGGCCGGGAATCGAACCCAGGACCCATTGTACGACAAATCGGTATGGTAACGGCTCCGCCACGCGGGTCGTCAACAAAAAGATTTATACATTATATTGACTGCTATATTCAAAGTAAACCAAAATGACCTAAGCATCTTTAGTGCTTACTTTGTAAAACTTTTTTAAGTAATATAATGAGCGATCCATAATTTATGAGCCGAGTTATTTT
>DWPV01000855.1:0-24210 GCA_018251915.1 Urbanus proteus proteus | reverse complement strand
GAAACTGAACCTTCAATGGCTCGTCCGAGGTTCGAATTTCAGACCTCTGAGTTAATAAATCAATAATTATAATTATAACTTCTTTTAATGATGAAGAAAAATATCACGAGGAAACCTGCACACCTGAGAGTTCCTTAAAAAATCTCAAAGTTGTGTTAAGGCTACCAATTCGCCATTAGACAGTGCGGTGGACTATGGCTTACATCTCGTTCACTCTGTGAGGAGACCTGTGCCCAGTAGTGGGACAACTTTAGGTTGACGATGACTATGATAACATTATACTCCTAAGTTTCCTAATTCAACGAATACTGCAAATAAATAATGTTTCATCCAGCGATGTCTAATAAGAAACATTTGTCGCCAATACTGCACTTTACGTCCGAAAAAATCTGTTTATAATTTGAACTTTGATCTTAATTCAGATGAACTTTGGTCCCAATTGGTTAATGCGGTTCACATTAGGTTAGCTCGGCAGTTTCACGGAGACGATATGTGTGGAATGAAAATTGGCATATCTTTCAATAGCACTGTTTACGAGAACCATTTTATCACTTTTGAGATTAAACCGTGGTATTGATTTTGTATTATAATTATACTTTTGACACAAATACCGTTATAAAACTGTCAAGTCGACTTGTGAATTTAATTCTGTAGACTTAGATTTACGAATCGTAAATGGCGCATGGCGGAATGGTCACTACATATACCGGTGTGACACGCAATGGGTTTTAGACAGGTATCTGAATGATGAATTTAAATTTCTGTTCTCGTTCTTGGTGTTTGCGTATTCTTCTTGTGTATCTATGGCACCTGACATAGGAGAAAATCCTAGTGTGAGGCTATAAGTGTAGAAAGTCTATTTTAACAGTCATGTATAATACAAAAAATATAGGTATAATTATCAAATTTCCTATAGTACTTGTTTATTTTGTCTTTATTACTACAAATTATAGGAAAAAGTCGCTTTCTGCTATCTGTCCCTATGTATTCTTAGATCTTTAAAACTAAGCAACGGATTTTAATGCGTTTTTTAATAGATAGAGTGATTCAAGAAGAAGGTTTATATGTAACTTAAGTCGTGCGAAGCCACGGGGAAAAGCTAGTAGAAAATAATGTAAATCAATCGCATCATATTACATTATAAAGGCACGCTAACATCGATTGATGAATACTTTACGCAGAACAAAGTGTTTATCAATTAAGCTCCCATTTATCAACCCACGCTTCGAGGGGTGCAAGGTAAAATACTACCTGATAGTTTATTCATAGGGGCTATTCTCGGATGAACGTTGTGTAGCCTGTTGAATCGAGTAAAGTGTCCAACGATTCTAGTTATTGGAACGTATTAAATCGGATTGTTTATTTATTTAATAATCTTACAGTACTAATTTTACTATCTACAATTTTTGTGGTAGAACTCTTTGTAGTTCGACTCCGGCGGTACCCCTGCCTCACCTATTTCTGCCTTATAACAGCAATGTTAAGAACTGCTGTATTCTGGTTTCAACGCTGTAGTAAGGGAAACATACTTATCGAGGCGTTCCAACTTAGTCGTCAGGGGTAGCAACGCATCTGTGGTCAATCTCAGGTAAGACTCTGTTCTTATCTGGGGTTCATAACAAATGTCCATGATCGGCAGTGGCTTACCATCAGGTGGACTGCATGCTCATTTGCTACAGCCATGTCACAAAAAGTCTGAATCATAACACTTCTGCGACTACGCCTATACTCAAGCGTTATTGTATCGCTATTAAGAATTTACGAACGCTTTTAACACAAAGTCGATAGTGCTGCCTTGCCCAGGTGATATTAAATTGTCTCATTTCTGTTTCAGGTAAGTTTTATTACCTCTTTATGGTCGTTATAGGAGGTAAGGGGAACAGGTGCCAGTAATGGTTTTGGGCCCCGTCGTAAATAGGTACGTGGTCATCTAGGCCCAAGTCAGGCTTATTTATTTTTATCGCTTATAGCATACATGTCGCGTTTTCCGAATCTGTAATTTACAGAAACTATGATATGCATATTAAGTATAATTGTGGCAGTAGTAAAATGCATATAGCTCACTTGTATATCTAAAAGCAATGTCAGGTGCTGTCAAGATGGATGGGTGATAGTTAGTAAACAAATTTTATGTTTACTTTGCCTTTGATTTAATTTAATAAAACAATATTAATACTTTTCGATAGTTTCAAAAACAATGCAAATCTTTCATTAACTTTGAAAACTCCCTAGGCTCGGAGGTCCGCCCTAGGTTTGAAAAGACACTCTTACTCAAAGGAAAAAAATGTTTATCCAATTCCATAAAACTTTGAAATAATAACAAGTATCTCAAATCCCTTACCAAACCCTATGTTTCATACACGTAACACGAAAGAACTGCAAATATTTATCGTATTATATCGTGTTTCATAAGAATAACTAAAAGTTTCCACTGCAAACATTGCACGCATTGCAGAAAACTTCCAACAGAAAGTTAAGTAACTAACTTGGCAAGTCTACCGCAGTCGCAATCAATGATTCTGGAACTATTCCGTTAAACTTCGATGTGTTTTAGATAGTTAAATGTACAGTTAAGCCTTAGTTATGATTTTGTGAAGTTTTGCAATCAATTTTAGTGATTTGGATATTGAATATAGATTACGATTAACGATTGGCGAAAAATTCTGAAAGGACTTACGAGGCCGATTTGGAAAATAATAAATCTGCAGCATCCAATCAAAAAATCTTTCTTTTCTAGTCGGAAACCGATCGGGTTCATCTTGAAAAAAAAAACATTGCCTATATTATTGTGCTATCGTTTAGTGTCATTGATAGGGATGAAATTCTGAAGATTAACTATACGTGTAAAACCAAATAAAGAGGTTAATTTTCAAAAAACATTTTTTCATACATTTTCTAACTTAATGCGATTACTATAGACATTTTGTTTATGCTAAAAACCCTTAGCATTTTATTAAAGTAAGTAAAATATTGATAAATGAATTGGTACGCGCATGACTTACATTAATACACTTTAAAGTTTTTAAATACAAAACATTTGCCATATTAGTTTCAAGTCCCATATTATCGGCTCTTGATATTGAGAGCAACTGCATCACAATTTAAAATATAGAGTTATAGTATGAACGAAGTATGAACAAGATTGTGAAGTAGTAATTTGTGAAAAATCTCGTGTGTTTTATTTTCCGCGAGAGCTCTCTCGCAAAAACCTCATCGAACTTTTTTTTTTCATTTTCAGGTAAAAATTATAAAGCCCGCGTTGAATTTCCGTGACGTTTTGATGGATTAATATAAAGAACACGTCTACGTTCGAACAATTTGTGGTTATGTTAGGAATATTTTGAGGAAAATATTATATTACCTTATAACCAGATCGCTCAAATGTCTTGTCGGTTTATTAAACAGAAACCTAGGTTCGATGCTGGATTTAAAAAATATCAGATTTTTTTATGTTCTATGAATGTTCTTATAATTAAGCACAGACAACATATAAAATTAAAAATAAGTATAAAGTGTATCTAAGACTTTGGCCAATTGCAAAATGAATGAAAGAGTTACAGGTTTTCTTACATACATATATTATGTTACTTTACCATTAAAGCAAATGACAATGATCTTGACATACAGAATTAAAGATTACGATTAGAGGCTGGGATTTCTTTGAAACCCTGGTCTCTAAGCCTAAAATTAATACTATTCGCCACTGCTCTAGATATATTATATTGCGTGTACTTTATTTTCACGTAAATATATATTTTAAATTACCAAGAAAAACTATATACCTAAGCAGATACCCAACAATGGTTAGAATCAAGCACTTGTGTCTAATCTAAAAGCTTTTTTGCTTTCAATTCAGTGAAAACCTAAAGTACTTTACTTCCAAGATAAAATATGAATTCTAATCTCGCGTCAAAGAAACGAAAGTTGCCCTTTATCTGCTTGTCACACTAAGACTGGAGAAGCTACAAACGTTAAAAATATTCTTTACAAAATGCAAGTAGCAAACGAGCATGCAAATATAATTGGTAATTATTTGCGGATAGTGAGTGCTTCGGAGGGCACGTTAAGCTGTTATTGGATAACAGTCGTTAAACCTTGTCGGAGGCCTTATGGGCGGTTTGAACACCAACACGCATTGGAGCAGCGTGGTGGAGTATGCTCCAAGCCTCTCTCAGTTGTGGGAGAAGACCCGTGCCCAGCAGTGGGACATAAAAAGGGTTGCGGCGAGTAATATTAGTCTTACATGAGGTTCATCACAGAAGCTTTGCTACGCCTGAGGATTTATTGGGAATACCTACGATAATTCTCCCTTACGTTACCATTCAAATTAGAAAACTGTGGTCGTTAACGCATAAATGAGTGTGACGGTAATGTTTTCGTGAGTGAATTGATCAAGAGTTCTACGAATTTTAAATATTTTACGCAAGTGAAATATGAGCCTAGAAAATTGTATACCAAATCTTAAATCCATTTTAGATAAGACTTCTTTTCATTTATAGTGTCTGTTTTGTAATTTGTTAAACTTCAAGATATCTATTATAATAAGTACCTGTTAATATACTATTTCAGATAACATAACAAATAAACTAACAAATACATTAACGAAATAATAATATTTGTTTATGTATAGTATATTTTATTTTATTATATGTATATTTTATTATTTACTACTTCACATCAATTAATTGAAATAATAAATTCTAAGCTGCACCTAGTCGTAAGTTTTCACTTAACTATACAATAAATAATGTTTTATTCGTCTATCACAAATCAAGAATAATATTGGTTGAGTTATTTCAAGTTGTTGTTCAAGTTATTGGAACATACTTTATTTAAAAAAATCATCGCTCACTCTCCTCGTGAGACATGTCCGAGAAAAATGAATGCACTTTAAAATACCTACGTCAAATTTAAGTTCACTCTTTTCTTCTTGTCTTCGAGCTATTATGAAAGCTAATTTAACTTGAAAATTGCTACTGTAATATGGTGTTAAATTTTCAACATGTTCTCTTAGAATTTTTAAGTGCTTCAGATCTGTGTAGTGACTAGCGTTGCTATTCAGAGTTTGTATATCATTATCATTAGATAGTACTATAGAAGAATATTCTGCTCTAATTAACATTTCAGTTAACTTTGAACATGTAAACTATATGTGTGAATTGTTATTTATTTTATCATTTTGTACAGCAGAATTAGACTGATATAGTATATCCTGCCTTTGTTAAACAACATTATTGAACCCTTACCAAAATATTATAAAATAAGTTTTATCCCAAATTAAATTAAGTTCTATCCGAAAATGTTCAAAAAGGCGATAACTGTCTCTCCTATTTTCTAAAATTTTGTACTAGTATAAGGGGAATTCATTTTAGGTATACAATTGATCAATATGTAAGATCCATATTAGTAATAGCATAAAATTATAATTCGACCCATTTTTATTTTAATTTCAGATTATTACAGAACATAAAAATGATATACGAGTATCAGTCGAAGAAGTTAAAAAAAAACCTGAGCTGAGAATTTTTCTTCAAGAACTTTTCGTGAGATAGTTTGAAGTGGTAGAAAAACATTGAGAAATTATGTACTCGAATTCACCCTAATTTCGATGACTGACCAGAGCGACCAGTATAACTAGAGCTCCCTCGTTCTTTTGATCTCCAGAACTCCGTTCGGTTGAATGGAGTATGCCTTTACGCGAGGGTTCTAACTATTGGACATAGAAAAAGGAGGAATAAATAGGTCAAATGTATTTTCCGTTATAACTCATAGTAGTATTTCGGCGTTGAATCGCCTCAGTGAGCCGACGGCTGAGTTTTATCGTTGGGCCTCAATAATCTAATGTGGATTTATATTTTACTTCTCAGACGGCGACGGTTTCTGTGAGCGATTTTGTTTTGCCTTTTTCTTGGTATTATATAAATGTAACCGATAGATATTATATTTGTATGTATGTATATGGAAGTTAAAGACAGTACGAGTAAAATGGTTACAATTCGAATAGAATAGTTAGGCTGGTCTCATTGTATCAAATTAATGTCTGAAAAAAGGATTCTTAACGTATGAAGACTATTATTATAGACTAAACCCTTCTTATACTTTCTACTCTCATAGCCCTACATTCAGATTTTCTCCTGTGACGTGGGTACCATGGGCACACAAAGATGAATACACAAACAACCAGACCCAGAACAGAAATTTAAATTCATCAGTTAGATATCCACCTGGCCGGGAATCGAACCTGGAACCCATTGCGTGTCAGGCCGGTATGGTGACTGCTCCGTTACGTGGATGTAACTACTGAAAAGTGTCCAGCCGAGGGATAGTAATAGGTTGATAACTATATCTGGAAGACACCTAAAGATTCACATAAGTTCCCTGTACACATAAATAACCAACTAAACTTATGAATGGATTTTTTTTCTAAGTGTTCACTGTTACCCATGGGCGTATTATGTAGCTAATTAGATTAGGCATTCCACTTCAAGACTATCACGGTGTATCTATCCTTGAGGATTAAGTTTCATACGTAAATCTGCCTTATCCTACCTTTAATCCTATACATAGCAGCTCTGTAAAGCCGCCGTAACAATTCTATGTATAGGTACTGTATATATGCCGCTACTAACTGGGATAAGTTCAACCACCTCTGATATCTCCCTGTATTTATATAGGCGTATAAAGCGGCCTAGCCACTTTTTACTCTGAAAACCTAGGATAGTTATACGAAACAATCTAAAAACCTAGTGTTGGAATATTTTTTGTATAAATAAATAAGCTTCAACCCATGTAGATATGTAGAATTTATTTGTTTTTTTTTGTATTAGAATCCGTGAATATTATTTTTATTTGGCTTATTTAATTTCGTTGTATGAAAATATATACAATTTTAAATATTTTATTGTACTTTCTACATAATAACTTGAGCATAAATTACAACATGTAGAAAATAATCACTAGCCGAAACTCGTAACTCTGTACGCGTAGACTATTCTAAATAATGCAACCGTGCGAAGCCGGGGCGCATAGCTAGTTGTATAAACTTTCCTCTCGATTAACTTTGTCTTTTGAAAAAACCGTATATTATATGTATGTATATCCGTCCTCAGCATTGAGGATCACGGCGCAAGGAGGTGAATAAAAGATAGTAGGTATGATTTAAGATAAGATAAGGCTATGGTCTACCACGTAGACAAACATAAAACATTGTTACCGCAACCCGTGTTTAAGCAACAAATAAACGCTTATCAACAATCTCCGCAAACGAGAGACAATTTGCCGTTATCTAAGCGTTGGGAATTCACTTGTTTATAGGCGTTTTGTCGGGAGATTAATATCGTGTGCGTGGTGGGAGGGTGACAGATATATCTTGAGATGACATGGAAAGTTTGTAACACCTAAATCTCTTGTGGTTTGACTCCGGCGGTACCACCGCCACCTATATCTGCCTTATAATAGCAGCGCTGCTGTATACTAGTTTGAAGGATGTGGTAAGGGAGACATATTTACTCGAGGCGTTACAATTATTTTTTTTAGTAAATTACAACATCCTAATAACTAAGCATTGTACTTCAATTAAAATTACATAAGTACATCGTAGGATTTTTTTTTGTAATTTACAACAACCTATACTATTTACAACGCATTGTTTTTTTTCTAACAAACTTTTGTTAGTTACAGACGATATAAAATACTTATAACTAAGCACTGTACTTTAATGAAATACATAAGTATATCTCAAAACTCCTTATCTCCTTATCTGAAAATCGAAATCCGTTTGAATATTTATCAAACACATTACCCGCCCTACTCGCGCCACCCTCAATTTACGCTCCTATTCTTCACGGCATCGAGTAAAAATTACCCAAATTTTCAAATTACTCAAGCGAGTTTCCCGGATCGTCCCCCATTTCCCAACTCTCCGGTCCGGGAATACGGGACTCTGTGGAATGTACGCCATTAGCGCTAACCGCCTAAGGCAGGTCACACACGAGCGATACAACAAACATAGAATATCAATGTTTATGTAATTTTATAAATGAAAATAGTTCAGGAGTAGCAAAAACACACTGCTACAGTATTAAGCGCTGCTGTGTTCTAGTCTGAAGGGTTTGGTAAGGAACATACTTAAATAAAGCGTTCCAAGGTAGTTCTCTGAGATAGCAACGCATCTGTGGTCGATTCAAGGTAGCACTGTGATAATATCTGGGGTTGATTACAGATGTCAATGGGCATTAGTGGCCATTTACCTTCAATGTGTTTCATAATATAACAAATACACTACTCTACTCCATAACATACCACTTCTATATTTTTTTCCAGAACTATCTCGTTCTTACTGACCAAATCAATATTCAGAAATATGTATACTTTCTTAACTTCCTCTACCAAC
The DNA here is from genome assembly GCA_018251915.1 of Urbanus proteus proteus. Taxonomy (NCBI): domain Eukaryota; kingdom Metazoa; phylum Arthropoda; class Insecta; order Lepidoptera; family Hesperiidae; genus Urbanus; species Urbanus proteus. The sequence continues at coordinate 15,818 of DWPV01000855.1, read as the reverse complement.
TTGCGATATCTTATCTTCAGGATTGGTGCGATTAAAGTAGCGAGTATACAAATCGCCTTATGCCTAACCGCTCAGAATGTGTCGACTGTCGGGAATTGCTTAATTTGTCGCAAGAGCTTTGATATTAACTTGAGATATAGTCATGTCTTACAACTTGGATCCCTCCGTTTGCAACTTTGGAAATACTTCGATACAAGATTAGATCGTCTGTTGGTATTAAAACAAACGGTCACTAGCTGTGGACGTAATATATCTATATATAAACTAAGATGCCAAAATTAATTGATCAGAAGACAAGTATGACTAAATGCGGTAGAACTTTATGTAGTTCGCACCGGCACCACCGCCACACCTATTTCTGCCTTATAACAGCAGAGTTAAGTACTGCTGTGTTCTGGTCTGAAGGGTGTGGTAAGGGAGACGTACTTATCCGAGTCCAACTCAATCTTCAATATAATCTTCATAGGACCTTGATCTTGTCTGGGGTTGATTACAGATGGCCATGGGTAGCAGTGGCCACTTACGATCAGGTGGACTGCTTGCTCGTTTGCTACTTCAATTATATTTATTATATACATACTGATAACATATATTATAACGTATTTTTATTTTTACACTCTTCGTTAATAGTCAATTATTGACGAATTATTGATAAATCATTATATACATAAAATAAATCAACATGCATTGTAAGTTTTATAAAATACAAACTCCATTATAAAAGACCTCATCCATTCACTTTTTCTAAACATTACAGCTAAGTGATCTTTATCGTGCAACAACGTAGAAAAACGTAAACACGTGCTTACGTTTCACGACAATTTATTATCTAAGTTGGACTATACGTTCCATTTCACGTTAAGCGCGCACCAGAAACAACGATTTTTCACAATTTGTGACGCGTACTGAACATGAAAAATATACCTCCACATACTTAGAGTGAACGGAACGTATGCGTTAGGGTTGTGTCAGCACGTTTTGATATTTTTATTTTTTCTTTATATTTTATTATCACTAACACTGCATAGTATCAAACAAAGTCGCTTCGCGCTGTCTGTGCCTATGTATGCTTAGATCTCTAAAACTACGCAACGGATTTTGATCCATTTTTATAGATAGACTGATTCAAAAGGAAGGTTTATATATGTAATTTAAAGCGTGCGAAGCCGCGGGAAAAAGCTAGTAAAATAAAAAATACACATATGTTTTTCTATAAGCCCGCAAAAACATAGTTTACAAATATAAATTAACTTATTATCAATGCTTCAAATATACTTGAATAGGCACTACAGCGGCACCCTATTTCTGCTATGTTTCTGAACTGAAGGATATTTTTCATTGACAACAAGCACACTGAATTCGGTAACTATAAAAAATCCATTAGGAGATGGATATAGTCCAGGAGTAGTCAATCGACCGATGTATTCTCCCTTACTTTTCAATTATGCAAAAAACATAAAAATAATTTAATGAACTTTTATCACACTTAGTTTCATTCAAAACAGGCCTTCAAGCCTACCAGTACGCCCGAATGCGGGTTTTTAAGTCGCGAAAAACAATTTGGCGTGCACCCAACAAAAACTCAGTGAATAAGTTCCAACCAATAATGCCGGAGCTAACAAGTATCTTTTATTTATTTAAAGACCATTTTTCAACAATCCAATTACTATAACCAAAACTTGGCTTCAATCGGTTTGCTAGAATTAAACTTACATATTTTTTTATAAAATTGAGGTAGCAAACGAGCATGCAGCCCACCTGATGGTAAGTGGCCAGGGGCCAAGGACATCTGTAATCAACCCCAGATAATATCACTGTCTTACCTTAGGTCGACCACAAATAGGTTGCTACCCCTAAGGACTAAGCTGGAACGCCTCAGACAATAAGTATGTCTTCCTAACCACACTCTTCAAACCAGATCACAGCAGTGTTTACACTGTTTTTACTAGGCAGAAATAGGTGTGATGTTGGTGCCACCGGAGTGGTACAACAAACTACTGTAGATTTTGTTTACTTATCTTATTATTATTATATGCATAAATTAAACTAGGATTGCCAGCGACTTTATATATACACACTACAATATAAACGTGGGGATTACATGTTAGGAGTAGAATATCATAAAGTAATCCTATAAACCTTATTTCATGGTTATTTCTTTATTTCTAAAAATAAGGCTTTGCGATTATTAGTAAAGAGTTGATATAATCTATTAGACAAAACTCTTAGTAGTTGCTAAAAAAGTAGTCTGAGAAAAATATCAATACACAATTTTTGATATTTAAAAGAAATTAATTTTATTTTTATTACACAACTCAGGTGTCAGCCCTAGCTAAACTTCCGCACGCGCACTTCTGGCTCAAACGGCGACATTAAACAAGTAAAGCTGCAAGATTGAAATGAATCAATATCTACGTCGAACGAGTACTGTGATGTTGGTACTTTTACCTCATTTTCGGGGTAAAAGCTGTAAAATACAGTTAATGGTATAAATGGATTACTCAATTATTCACCAGTCGATTCAGTCAAATAAAATCTAAAGGAAGCAAAATTTTCGAGATAATTAATGTGAGTTTGATGTGAATTTGGACGAAAATGATTATTTACCCTACACCAGAGTTAATGTTCTCACTCATATTATGTTTAAATATTGGATTTATTTGTTACTGGTTTTAAAATTTGATTTGCCGTTAGATTTTTCTAATTTCAAATACACACAGATTTTTTGTACAATTTACTAGTAGTTTCTTAAAAAAATATCATATCCCTCCAGATTACTCGTATGCCAATTATAAACTGTCTGTCGGTTACTGCTACGGCACGCGTCTGCCACGTTAAATGTATGTAGCCATAAATGCAGCGTTAGAAGTAACCCAAAAAGTAAAGTAAATATATTTCTATACCTAAACCCAAAACGGTATTGTGGAAAACAAACTCCGTTGTACCAGGCGTCCATAAACATAAAAGATATATTCTAGACTCTTAAATGCAGCAGTGTTGCTCGTTCGTTGCGCTTACAGAATAGCTAATGCGGGTTGCTACCTAATGCCAGAGTTCACCTCGTTACTGATCAGATACTTGCCAAAACTATTTTCTTCGGCATAGACGTAAAGAGTACGAATATAAAGATGCAACGAAAATACATTTCAAGGCTTACTTTGCCAAATAAGATGAAATATAATTTTTTGTATCATTTATTTTTCTTATAGTTAATTTCTCGAAATAGTCATTTGTTTAAGTTATTATAAAAATACATATTTATGTATGTATTAACGATGATATCTAATTTCCTTGTCTGGGTTTTTAATAATCAGAAAAGTGATACAAAAACGTGATACATACATACATACATGATAAGAAAATAATTATATTTCATCGTAATTATTTGATTGTTGCGATTGACCCATATCTAGGATTCTAATACATAGAAGGCGAGTACATTTCAATAATTTTTTTATCAATATTATAAAATATCTGTCATTTCTATATCTAAAATGATGCTTTTAAAAACAACTGAATAAAATTATATTTTAAAATCAGTTTATTTTATTTTTAAGACATTTACATAGTCTTAAGTACTAGGTGTTTATAATTCACAAGGAGTTCACAAGTAGAATAATAAAATTGTAACAGAATTTCGTTGTGACAAGTACCAGGAACTCATAAATGCAGTGTTGCTCGTCTGTCGCGCTTACAGAATTGCTAATGCGAACTGCTGGGTAATGCCGGAGCTAACCTCGTTACTGATCAGGATAGTTGCCAACAATGCCTCTACTGATGCGCTGTACAAGACGCAATAATTGTATATTTATATACTGCATTGCATAGTAGGTAATAAATAATCGAACTATCTATGTAATTTAACCGAACAAGTCTATTAAACGCTTAGAACTTAAATGGTACATGATACGTAGTGTAACTCGAAAGGTGACTACAAACCTTTTAAAGCAGGTTAAAGCGACGAAAACACGAAGATACAGAAAACAAAACAGTCGAAATTCCTGTTGGGTAGCACCGCCCGTTTTTAATATAACGGTGTAAAATGGACGGGGAGTGCGAAAAATGTGTGGCATTCGGGGAGCTTGTTCCGCAAAAAGTTATTGCTCGCAAAATATCAGGCACGCTTACAATGTACAGGATGCAAGACCCTAAAGGGTCTGTCCTATGAATGGATAACAGCGAAAAAATCGATGATATGCATTGGCTAGTTCATAAAAAATGATTGCATGCAGACCTATTATGAAATTTTAAGTACAAGGAATTTGTAACATGTTTTTCTAAATGAGTATGTTTGACCTAAAATCCAAACGTTCCTTAGTCGTAGTGTAGTAGTGTTTGTGTAGTCACGGTACTCAGGTGAGCGTACTTGTGATCGGAATATGAGTAATTTTCTATGAATGTTGCTTTTTAATTAAAACCCTCAATTACGTATTAAGTTGAAAAATAAAGAGGCTGGACATCAAACCTACATTATTTTTCTTCCCAATTTCACGCTTGTAGCATTACATCTGAAGTGAAGCAACTACGTTTTCCACTCCGACTCAAGACATCAACGATTCTTCTCAAATTCACTGGGCTGGAGAAGCGACAAAAGCGAGGAAACGCTCCTTTTTTCCCCCATTCTTGGGTAAGCGGAGCAAATTAAGGACATAAAAGCTAAATGAGGTCGCGATTTCTGTCAATTGTCACGGTCCCTGCAGCCGAGTTTAATTTAAGTTTGATTGTGGGTAATTTTTCAAAGTGTGAAATTACGGTCAGAGATCATTTTGTTGCGCTCCGCTTGCCGGGTAAATTATAGGCAGGACAGCTTGTGAAACTTAACGGAATAGAATAACGGAGAAATTAAAAGAAATAGGAAAAATAAAGGTATTAACAGAAGTAGGAAATGTAAAATAGAGACAGTTCTGAACGACGCATTTTGAATCTATGTTCCAATCCAATTAACACCAAGATTATGTACGACGTATATATGGGTAATAAAAGCAGGGTACCGAAAAACATTTATTACCCATATTATTTACATTACAGGTACAGGTACGTCACCATTACATTACTTATATTATAGGTATGGACAGATAACTATGTGCTCATGTCTAGCACAACCGTGACGTTCACTCAAACTTCTTCAAGAAACTGTGTTGTAACAAAACTATTACTAACATATAAATTACACAATGTCAATTTCGCATTTGGTCTATGGCATACTAACACTTATAATTACTATGTTCATTTAATCATAACCCAAAATCTTCAGCATACCCAAAACAAAATAAAATAAATAGTATCCGCAAAGAAATAGCAGAACAGTGTACATTTTAGGAAAATATCCGCAGTCCATTCTCTAAATTCCGTTTAGTCCGCAGAATGGCGCCCACTAGCGACATCTGGTTCCATCGTAAAATACTGACGCTTGGCACTAAGCCGATGCGTCGGGGCTTTTTCAGTCGGAAATTCATTAGCCCTGTTTCTGGTATGAAGTAGCTGGAAATGGCGCAAATTGTTTCAATTTTTCGTACAGATTAATGTTATTGTTAAGTAATGAGGCAGGATGAATGTGTATTGAACTGTTATATCCAAAACCGGGCATCGAACCCACGATCTTTTATTTTACCTTTTAAAATCCACGTGGCGGAGCGGTCGCTATACTGGTTTGACACGTAATGGGTTCCGGATTCGATCCCTGACCAAACATATATCTAAATGGTGAATTTAGATTTCATTTTTGGGTCTAGGTGTTAGTGTATTCGTCTTTGGGTATCCATAGCATCTATGTATAACATAGAAGAATATTCTAACGTAGGGCTATGAGTGTTGAAAATGTTTTTTAATGATCTAGTATGTATGGTAACTGCTAGTCTACAAAAACAGTCATAGTGATTATTACCTTCATATTGCGTACTTAACAAAAATTTAAATTGAAGTGGTTCTATGCTAGTATCTATTTTTAATTGCTTTTGTACGTGACTGTACATTTTAGTTGCACTTTCACAGAACATTTGTTTTAAATACATTTCTACGTGATTGTACAAAATATACTCAATTTTTCTCTATTTTAATAGCATAGAAATAGCAAACGAATCTTTTTAAGTTAAAAGTATTCAAACAAGTTTAACCACTTAGAACTTTGTGCTATAAATTTCAGCTTATCACATTGGTCCAGGTTTAAATCTTAAATAGTGTTTTTAACTCCGATGTTATAAGATGACTTTGATGTTTGTTCTTATAGATCAAATATTCCTTAACAAAATCCTTAAAAAGTTTCGAAGAGAGTACCAAGAACCGTAATTTGAAGGTATTTATTAAATTAACAGGAAGTTTGACACCAAAAGAAATAGGCCCGCTGTTGAATTTTCGTTCACTTTCCAAATTGTTCTACTACGACCAATTAAGAGGTGAAATTATATTCCATAAAGATTAATTATATGCTATGAAATTAATTAATAATTTCTATCATTGATTTATTATAATAACTAACATATATATTATGTAGCGATAGTACCTGCCTTTTTGAACCTTACTCGTTCCACCACTTATACTTTTTTACATCATGGAAGTAGCAAACGAGCATGCAGCTCACCTGATGGTAAGTGGCCACGGGCCCTGACATTTTTAATCAACCTCAAATAAGAGCGTAGTCCTACCTGAGGTCGCCCACAGAAGCATTGCTATCCCTGAAGATTAGGTTGGAACGACTCAAATATGTATGTCTCTTTACCACAGCCTTCAAACCAGAACACACCGCTAAAAATGCTGTTATAACGCAAAAGTATGTGTGGCGGAGTTTCCACCGGAATTGATTCACAGCATGTTCTACCACCATTCATTATATATTTCATACTATGTGTATATTTAATCGCTTCTCGTTACACGTCAGCTATGCAACAAGATTTGAAGAAAAAAACCGCCTCCCGGTATATGCTAATTGTACCGTTATTAATTTCCAAATTCCCGCTACCACGACTTTTCCCATTAAAACTCTTATTATGTCGGGATTACATTTCCCTCATTAGTATTTTTTATAACAGATACTTTTTTGTATTACGTGTTTTTCGAAAGTTTGACATAACATAATTAACTAGCGACCTGCCCCGGCTTCGCATGGGTGTAATGCTAAATATACTAGAGAAAAACTAATGTTATTATACATATAAACCTTCCTCTTCAATCACTCTATCTATTAATAAAAACCGCATCAAAATCTGTTGCGTAGTTTTAAATATTTAAGCATACATAGGGATATAGGGACAGAGAAAGCGACTTTTTTATACTAAGTAGTGATGTGATTTTTGTTTTAGATTTATTGCATTTTGGTTATTATTACTTTTGACATTCAAACGTTTAATGTACCTTTGTACCTACTTGCACAATACCTTTGTGTGACCCTTCATCGGACAATTTTATCATATTTTACATGAAACTCTACTTTAAATTAATAGAATTTTGAAAATTAAAACTTATTTCAATCAATGACTTGTGTCGTAGACATAAAACTTGATTCTGTTTACCTAATTAATGTTGTGACGTCACAAATCCATACACACATACGCACACATACATACCACACTTTAATTAACCACACACACTTTGTAAACGAAACATCAGTATGCAAATCCAACACCGCTATTTATATTTGAAATTGAATCGTGCAACTTGTATAAAATTCATGCGGCCGGAAAACTTGGGAGAACCGTTAAGACTCCCACTTGTCTGTTTTTCTTTCCATGCCAGCATGCCTCTGGTGATGAAAAGTTATTTAGTTTTTGATACAGAATTCTCGTGTGCTAAAATTGAAATAACTCAGGATGCGTGGGATTGGTTTTTGTTGAATATAAATAATGTTTTTTTTATGAATAAATGATGTATATTATTCTAAAAGGTTTTGTTATAGACCTATCCATCCTTTCCTTAGCCCTTTGAAGTGCTAAACTTATGGGCTTTTCCCAATAGTCTCCGCAGTTGGATATTGCCCTTTGGTTACCTCTTGTGACATTGACGGGAAGAGAATGGTGCTACTCCATATCGACACCTTACCACAAGCCATTTTGATGTCTCAAAACTTACTTCAATAGACATTTTGTTAAAATGAAGTCAAAAATATTTATGTCTTATGTTTTTCTTAAGTAGTTTGTTATGTAAAACATTCCTTTAAAACCTTTTCAATTACTCATGACCAAGTATATCTTTTAATGTTTTATAAATATGTGTAGCTCATTACATACCATGCCTTTCATTACTTTTTTATGTAATTAAATAATATTTTATTTCTTTTTGTTGTTAATTTGATTTAAAAAGTCTCTGTCACATTTAACAAAATAAAAGCGCAGAAATTTGAAAACATCTCTGCATAGACGTAACAAAGAAAAAGAACATTTCTGCACAGATAAATCAGATAAATAGAACATTTCAGCGAAGATAAGCCAGATAAAAATATCCAACGAAAATCCAAAGCTCGAAATCTGTTACTAATATCATACTAATACGTGTATTTCAATCTTTGTGCGCCTAATAGTGACTTTTGCAGAGCGTATTTTGCATGAGATACAATCTCTACAAAGTGTATTTTCGTAGCATGTTCTACGATCTGAAAGTAGATTTCGTAGCAGCGTAGCGCTTATTCACGAAATTGTGTAGCAACGGACTACGCTTTTCTTGATAGCTTTATTCTTTACAGATATGTCTCGTTTCTGAAATCTACCTGTTTGTAACTCCACGTTATTGGGATTCAATTTGTTTCTTACCTTGTTGTACTATAAAGCGTAATTAGGTATATTATGTATACAAGTTTAAACACTTTGTCTATAGTATAGTATAGCTAGTAAAAACTATTATTTATTAATTGAATGTTGAAATGTTATTGGTATTTTAATATCACTGTAATATAGCAGTATATTATTGGATTTTTTCAAATAATATTGCACTGCTACACTTGCTATTATGATATTGGTAAGGCTTTGGCGAAACAACCTAAACCTACAGTGCTCAACATAATAAAATTTAACGACCTATAACTATGAAAAGGTGGTAATTTACTAATTTACAGAATCACTAAGCGTCTAATTCACTTAAAGCTAGAAGGTAAATTCAATGGGACTATGCAAATTTCGAGTACCGTTGCTTAGTTAAAATAGATTGCTTAGACTGCCCGTTGCTTTAAATTGTGTGGATTTATGCTCTAAAGTGAGACATGTTAATTTAACGCTACAAGATATTTACAGAAATACGTTACAATACAGTCTGGCACGATGAGTTTGTTTTGTTTTACGCTTAGCACTAGCATTGATCAAGTAGTTCTAGTACTTGTTACTAATTACTCTTAGCATTGATCAAGTAGTTGTAGTACTTGTTACTGATTACTCTTTATAGGTTTGTTGTACTGTTCTGTTTTGAAATGTGTTGAAAAGTGGGTATGCAAGAAGTACGTATATTGTTTTTAATCTAGCCTTGTCGATTAAAGACGTATTGGCGATTGGGTTTGGTTTAGAATACTATTAAATGGTGTGACTATAAATATGTTAACATTTAGTAAAAGACAATAAAAAATTTAATTATATAAAACATCATACAATTGTTAAAATTGTTCAAAATGTTACAAGAAACAGTGTTTAAAATGTTACAGAAAAGCAACCAAAAAAAACAGGTTTAAATATTCAATTTCTTGTTTGCTTATTATGTAGACGACTTCGTAAACCATATTAAGCTATTGAATATCAAAGACGCTAAACAACAACAAAGTATTTGCTGCAGTCGATTTTCCGTTACAGCTGTAAATTTCCTCAGTACATCGCATAAAGCGACTTATTTCCCTAATACATCGCTCCGGACGTACTGTTGAGATAATGTCGCAGAGCTCATATTTACGACACCACTTGACTTTTACTGCAAATATGTAAACATTTTAGTGGGAACAATAATAAATTCGTGACGGGCGGTCGTTCCGCGGAATATATTGTGGCGTTCGATGACTTGTGGCTTTCTAGGTTTACGTTGTGCCTGATAGATGTTTAATGTGATTCTTTACAATCATTAGCATATAATAGCGTATAATTGAAAATCGAAATGAACTGTGGGGCTAAATATTATAATTAGCAAAAATTGACAAATGGACTGGAGAATTTATTAAGTTTGAATAATTTTCTATGAATTTTAAAGTGAAAAATAAACTGGATGTCAGTACAAGGGAATTGATTTTCTCAAGCGTGTTGACTTATAGTTTATAAAAATTTCAAAGTCTTGATAACATTATGATTTATCTGATTATATTTTTATTTTATTTTACCTTCAGTACAAAAATAAATTTCATAAATTAACATAATATATAGCTTCACCAATAATTCGCCAAACTTTCCTAGTAACTTTAGTTTTTCGTTTCAATTCCACTTTTTTAAACAGAACAAGAGCGTAAACACTACTTTTATTGCATTTCAAAGTAGCCCTAAAATCTAATTAACCTACATAGCGATGATAATTAAGTCTTTTCCTTCAAAAGCGACTCTCAGGGAACGAAATAAAAATGCTAATCTGGCTTTGATCCCGTAGTAATTACAAAAAGGTAAAAAAAGCATATTGCTTCACACTACACTGCTTTACTATAATTGTATGCGTTCCCGAGCCCAATTTTGCATCACAAACGAGTTACCAGCTGTAGGTATTTGTCACATCGTTAGCGACTAAGCTACAAAATATTTTATAGAAAAAAACTATGACAGGTCAAAATTTTATAAAAAATTATGAATAAAAGTATATTGGTCAATGATTTTTAGTTTTAAAATGTTATAAATAAATGTAAATAATAATTGCTGTAATTTACTTGTTTCAAAAAAATATTATTCATGTATTGATCCCACTAAATAGCTTGCATTGTAGTTTATTCTCAAAATAATAGGTACAAAAGTAGTTTCTGCAATACGTATTCTACAGTATCCTTAATATTATAAATGGGAAAGTCCGTTTATTTGTTTGTTTGTTTGTTTGTTTGTAACGCCTTCGCGCCTTAACTGCTCAACTGATCGTTATGAAATTTTGCACACACATAGTCAGGGACCCAGAAAAGGACATAGAGTACCTTTCATCCCGATAAAACGTACTACTGCCGAGGGATAGAAAAGTAACTTTTATACCTACAACCTACTTACTTTGATACCTACGGCCTCTTTGTGGGAATGTACACATTAGCGCGAGCGAAGCCGCGGGCACAAACTAGTAGCCAAATAAAAGAAGCGTCAGCAAATAATAAAATTTACGTTAGTAACGTAACTACTAAAGTCATTTAAGGGATAACAATTTACCTATGATGTGACTTGTAGCAATTTATGTTGTAAAATGTTTTTTTTTAAATTTAGTGTACATAGTATACATCTATTCAAATTATACCTACTTCATATACAATCTATCAACAGGAAACCAAACAGACGGAATGTGTTTTGCGTCCAATTTTGTGATTTTTAAAGCATGCATCTATCACTGTCGTAAGCCATCAAACGTGTCGGTAAAGCAGGTGGCACGGGGATGGATGGCTTCGTAATCGAGTACCAATAGCACCATAGTGAGACGTGATTTGTGATTGTGTGCGACATGGGGTCAAGTTAGAGGGAGTTATATAAGGATTATCTATACAAATAAATAAAATTGAAGTGTCTGTTTGTGATTTCAAAATATATATATTTTACTCAATGCATATGAAAGCATACACGATACCTATAACGAAAATGCAATTAAAAAATTTTAGTCTTCCTGTCTGTCTGTCTGTTTGACTGAGGTAATCTTTTAAACGGCTGGACGGATTTTGTCGGGACTTTCACTGGAGGCTAGCTGAAAATCTAAGGCGTAACATAGGCTACTTTAATTTTATAAAAAAGCATTAGCGCGGGCGCCACGCGCATACGGGCCCCCTCGCGGGAGAGCGAGGTGTTAGCTATGCTTAGATATAGATATGTATTTCTTTTTACTTTTTTAATGCGGGTGAAACCGCGGGGTTCAGCTAGTCCTACATAAATTCGTTTGGGTTCTTCTAAACTGATATGGAACTATTTACTTAAGTGACAGAAAAGTTATCAACTAAGGATTTATCGATTACTGAGATTTATACAACCTTTCGAATAATAATAAGTCTAAGTCCTGTCGTAAGGCATCAAACGTGTCGGAGGTAAAGCGAGTGTCACGGGGATGGATGGCTTCGTAATCGAGTACCGACTATTTGAAGTTAAGTTTGTTGGTATTTCTAAAATGTAACTTTAGGATAAGCTTATACTTTGAAAATGTTTTGAAACTGTTTTAAGTGACAGAAACATGAACTAAGAATTTATGTGGTTATCAATAAAGTAATTTCAATAATCTTTTGACAAATGGTGTTTCTAATTGATGATTAATTTGGCAGCGTGCAAAATATATTTACATGACAGGTTTCAAGATATTCATCAAAGGCAGTAGTTAACGTTTCCATATTTCTTCTTCTACATATTTAGGATTTGTGGAAAATGTATATGGATGACAGTGATTTATAAAATTACGGTAACGGTAATACGGTCATTCTACATCGTAAAGTCCAGCCAGAAATCGTCACAAATTGTTTTTGGTTCAAATTGAATTTAGATTGTCGATACAATCATTTACTATGCATGACGACATGAATAAGTAAAAGTAGGTATATAAAATAGGGTGAGTTCCGATGCATCTTTCGACGCGACAGACGTCCCATCTCAGCAATATGGTAGTGACGTTGTATGAAAAATGCCGCAATACTGCTTGAGCCGCGAACATTAATGCATCCGAATATCTGAATATGCGAGGGGCTGCAAACATGGAAATGTAGGATCTCAAAAGGGTGACTTTGAAGTACTATTACTTAAAAATATTCGGTAGTTCTGTGAAGTGTGGATCGTCTCATATATTAATATGGGTATGTTCCAATCTTTTAGAACGCTGCAGGGTGTCTTGATATTAAGAGATTAATTTAGGGTAGAAGTAAGCGAACAAAGCGTTGAAAAACAATGTGTGATTATTATCGGTGCGTTAGTCGGAAAAAAATTCAAGCCAATTTTATGGATGCTTTTTAAGTAGGCATTTTCGTAACCTGACGATATGTTGTCATCAACTGTAAGGGTGTTAATCAGACTATAACTCGCTTAATATTCATGTAATTGGGAACGAATTGATTCATTCAGTTTTTTATGAATTTCTGAATGTACCTATGTAGTAGGCACCTACATATTTGACTTTAACTTAATATATGACAGAATAAAGAAAAGTCTTTGAGGTATGTATAAATACACAAATAGACACCCCGTAAGTACGTATTTTCCGTATATATGTAATCTCAGCGGATAGCTTTAGGGGGTAAATGTGTTCGCATAAAGTATCAATGACCTCATGTAAGCCGTGAAAACAGTTTCACGCTACCAAAAGAGAAAACCTCGGGAGCCCGGAAAAAAAATTACACTCGTTAGAGCGCGAAGAATTGGCGTTAATAAAAAACGCGTCGTAATTCGGAAACGAGGGCGTTGACAAACGAGCCGACTGTAGGTGGCTAATGAGGCGAGCCTGTATCACCTGCCACCGAATAAAGCGGCTATCTGTTTGAAATTGCGCTTTCTGAGGAAATCAATGGTTCTGTTTGCGTTTGTATGTATGCGTGCATGTTTGCGTGCGAGCTTGAGTGTTTGTCTTTATGTATACCTTCCGATAGGTGCATAGTGTATGTAATTACGGATGAGTATGTATTACGAAGGTACGTATGAGTAGATACTTAGCTTTTCAAAATTACGAAGTTGAGTATTTATTGTATTAAATTTAATATGAATCACTTATTAAAAATAAAGCAAATAATAATCAATGTACAATCCCATCCTTTAGGACAAAGCATGACTCTATATGCTTCGTCGTTTTTGTTAGTCAGTATTTGAATATGAATTATCAAGATGTTATTTATTAGGATCTCTACTTCACTTTATATGAAAAGTGTATGGAAATTAAGGAATACTTAAAAGTATTTCAACAAGTGAAAAGTTCGCGTGAAAGTCTGGAAATAAAATTCAAATGTCTGTAAAACTTAAGCACTTGAATGTCAAGCAAAATATATTAGGGAAAAGCGACAGAGGGAAGAGCGAAAACTTTATTGAAAAGTTCGTTGAAAAACTATTTAAAAAAATACTTTTTTTTTTTGATAATGAAGGTAGAAAGCCTGGAGCCAACAAATTTTTATACTTTAATGAAATGGTCCAATTTTTTCTTACTAAAGTCCAATAACAGCAGTACTCGTTTAGTACCTATCATCCAGCTTTCGTTCAAATATTCTATTACATAAAAATATTAAAATTGTAATCTCCACTTCACGTTATGAAATCCCGAGGCACAGAATTCGTGGAATACAACCGCAAAAAAATATTTTTTTCCCATCAAGTTATTTTGCTCTCATTTTCAACTTGCTCTATGAAACATCGTAATAAATACTCGTGCATTTCGCAGTGAGTACTAAAGTTCGCTCCGTAGTTTTTAGGTCATGACGAGAGGTTTCAGCCGCTCTCATTACGAACTATTTTCATAAAAAGTCCATGAATACGACATTTCTTAACAAAAGAGACCCCGGGAATTAATTTCTGTATTAATTTTTACCCTGCTCCACTTTCTTATTTATGTTAACTCGAACGTGAAGGTTTTGCTGGTACGTTATTTTTAATTTGAGATATTACAAGCGAAAGGAAAATTATCATTGGTCTATCTACTAAAATTATAAACTTTTCATACAATCATGACGATGGCGTATTGCTTATGTTTATGGTGTGGTACATGTAAGAGTAAAAGTTGTTCTCCTGATGTTTTTAAGAGATTTAAATAACCATCTATACAAATAAATAAAATTGAAGTGTCTGTTTGTGATTTCAATAACAATTTTTACTCAATGCATAATTATGAAAGTATACACGATACGTATAACAAAAATGCAATTAAAAAAAGTTTGGCTGACCTAATCTTCTAAACGGCTGGACTAATTTTGACGGGACTTTCACTGGAAGATAGCTGAAGGTCTAAGGCGTAACATAGCCTACTTTAATCTATGAAAAAAGCATTAACGCGCTCCACCCGCATGCGCGCGCCGTCGCAGGACAGCGGCTTAACGTTTTTACTTTAAAACGCAGGTGAAACCGCGGGGTTCAGCTAGTAAAAACTAAATCCTAAAAGTTATACGTGAAATAGTTAAAATTAATCTTGCAAAACCTCGTCACATTTCTGGATTTACTGCAACTAACAGATTTAAGTGATTACTGTACCCTCCAGAGGATTGTTCGGGAATTAAAACCGGGAATTGGAATGAACTGGGAAATAAACTAACTTCCGTGATAGAATCCTTTGTGGTTCTCTGGTACCACCGTCACACCTATTTCTGTTATAACAGCTGTGTTGTGCTGCTGTGTTCTGGGTTGAAATATGGTAAGAGCGTCCGTAAGCGGTAGGATTGCGTAGATCTTATCCGATCTACAAAGTTAAGCAACGTCGGGCGCGGTCGATAGATGGATGGGCAGTGACGGATTTGCAGTCTCGGCCGCCCTAGGCCCCTGGCCACGAGCCGCCCCTTTTTAGCCCAAGCCTAAGCCTTTCATAAGAGTTGACCATTTGGTTTCTAAGCATACATAATAAGATTACTAAGCAAAAATACAAGGTGAAAAATTTGTCCTTGAACACCTCGATCCTGATGATGCAGGGTAACTTCCAGCCTAAACCATAGGAGCTGGCCAATTAATGCTTACGGATTTATGTTAAGATTGGTAAGCAAAGACATACGAGGAAAAATTTGATCTTCAGTTCCTCGACCCTGATGGTGCAGG
>DWPV01000854.1:0-24215 GCA_018251915.1 Urbanus proteus proteus | reverse complement strand
TAACAAAAGTTAAAGTTGATTTTATAAGAGATTGAGTAAGACTATGATTGCTTCATATTTTCACAATTTACTGCAAAAGTTTTCCCCATTAATTCTAAAGCTGCTATTATAACAAGTATTTGTATTAAAAACCCATCGTGTGCAAGCGGTAATTAACATTTCCATAAACTTTTATCATTTGTAACTGACCTTCAAGAGGCTCATCGAGTAATGGTTCCTCAGCTTCTTCTACATTTTCATTTTCCTCTCCAGGATCTTCACCTTGATCCTGAGTTGCATCATCAACAAGATCTTTCTCACCACTCATGTCGTCTGTCACGTCGCCTTGCCGCCCTTCTTCAGTCCATTCTTCTTCATCAGCTGAAAACACAAGTAAATTTTAATCGATTGATAAATATATAAAAAAATGAAACAGGAGAATCAGTTTAAACAAAGTAGGTTAATTTAAATAGCTAATGACATAATAGTAAGTTCGCTTGGCTTGGTATTTTAATTAATTTCATTTATTTTATTATTACCGATTGGTGGTGGACACTAAGTTATTCACTGTGTTTATTGTGGTGATTGGCCGTGTTTTTTTCTACTGATATATATACCGTCATAGTGGGTAAATACATTTTTATTTATTAAGGCCTACATTACAATTTCTTCAGTTAGTACAGTTTACAGCTATAAGAAGCTTAGTTTAAGAACAAATACTATAAAAATATTTTCAAATCAGGTTACATAATATTCCTTTATAAATTCTCCCTACAAAATACAATGAACTGATACCTAATATCCAATTTAAGACATTATTTCTGGTAGCCACTTGCGTTTAGACTATAACAAGGGATTTTCTTGAGATATGTGGCGGCATCTCGTACTATAATAGCAAATGGTCACGACACGAGTCCAAATCCCTTTTATGTTGGTGTCTACTGTTATGGTAATTTTATTGTAGATGAACCTACAATTTCAGTAAACGCTTTATGAGAAGGGGTAGGTATACGTATAATTTTAATATTATTATTTTGTCCGATATTAAAGTTTATTCTCGTACTTACCTACAGCTACCTATCTCGTGTATTTGTAGAATAATTAAATTTTTTTAGTTGTTAATTTAAATTTAAGGATTATTTTATAAATTAAGACAAAAGTAATTAAAAATACAGAGATTCAGTATTATTAGCCATAAATTGTAATTATCCAAATATAATTTAAAACCTGCTTCAAGCATCACCTCATATATGTATTTCCCAAGCTTCAAGGAACTCTATCTCTGCTGAGCTTTGTGAAATTTGTCGATATTGTAGCAATTCGTTTATTTTTAAGTTTTGGACACCACTATTACGTGTAAACAGCGCGATTAGATAAATCAACTCGTACAACAAATTACATGTACACTAAAACTTACACGACTAAGAGTGTGAAGAGGAACTCCACCACTGAAAGCTAATTAGGATAATGCGCCGCGCCGCGAGTTAGGTGCTTGTCCGTAGGGGCCAGAAATCACAATTTTGCGGAAAAACGATGCGTTATCGCTATCATTTTAATTATGATAATGTTTATAAAACACTATAACTATCGAAATAATTACAGTATTATTATAATACTGTATTGTACCTATAATTCTACGAAATCCAGTGTTTCGTATCTACAAAGTAAAAATAAAGATGAGTTTGTTAGGGACATTCGTAGCATTATTATACACAAAAGTACAAATAAAGTACAAACAGACATAAACAATATACAGCTGCATTTTATGTCTATACTATTATTATGACTTCACTATTATGTAAGTTATTTTTATTATAAAAAAGCCTAAGTGCAGTCAGACTTTAAAGTGAAGTAATACCCTCATTAACGTTTGGTGACATAATTAGCACGAATCCGGAGGGTGCGGATAGCGTGATTGCGCCCCGCGCGCCGCTCCCAATTGTTCAACAAAATAAACTCAAAACAACCACTCAAATAACATAGAATAGGAGAATCACTGTAAAACATGCATTGTATTATTTGTCACTAAGTGCTTAACAAACTAGTTCATTAGTCCTTGAAATAACAAATATAGAGCCACTTCAGGTTCGCTTTGTTTGTTTTTGTTTAGGAAAAAGACTGTTTATCGTTAGAAACCCATAGAAATGCAAATCAATTGGATGTTTTATCAACACTCAAAGATTCTTATGTTGCTAGGTACGAGTGCTTTCTCTGTTTATTTGTTCTACACTCGAACCATCTAATAGATTTGTTATTACTTCAAAACATTTGAAGTAAGCCAATAAGCAAATTTTAAATAATCGTAACATTATGTGTATGTACTTAAGTATAAAAACGTATTTATTTTAAACTTTTAACGTATATAACTTAAGGGTAAAACGCGGATTAGGTTCATGTGGATAAAAGTTAATTAGTCACTCTGATCAGTCTGAAAGCAATTCAAATAAAAATATTTCGTGCTGTAAAATAAAACGTACCTATAGTGACAAAATCTGATGCATTTCAAATGTCTGACTGACGCCAGTGGCCTTACGTTCTATTGCGGTTCACTCGTAATAATTTGTGGACGACCTGGATGATAGACGCAACTAAAGAGCAAATAGATAAAGATGCGGAGATAATACATGTGTGTTGTATATTTTGTAATTAAGTATTTGCCTTTAGAGTATCCTTAGATCTTCCTATATTTACCTTTTGCCGGAGACTTTTGCCCCGTTTTATTGACGCTTTAGGTACAAGCTACAAGATATGATTTATTACTAACAATCGGTCACGATTGGCCACGCACAGCATTGCTTAGTAAAATATAATTTAGGACACAAAATTCGCTCAGTATTAGGTAGGTACCAAATGCGCTTAGCATTAGACTGAGTATGCGTGCAGTGGCTTATGTACGTACATATGTAGATACACGAGCTTCAGAGACGTGTGCGCTTAGACTAAACAGTTCAGTAAAATGAGTATCAGGAAACTGTGCACTGAAACACACAAGAGCGATACGACGATGCCCATCATAACTCTCTGACAATGGGTCGCCCGGGAGGCATTCAGCACCAAAGCACCAACACTATAACATTGTTGCCAATTCAATTTTCTTGCTGACCATATTGGTATGTATTGCTTATTACGACACGCCAACAAAACTCCCAATAGTTACGTTTACTGTGCGGCTTTAGAACCAACTAAATGGCACCGCTGCGCTGTTTCAACTGCCAACGATAAATTGCTTTGTTCACAGTTATTTAATAATGATAGCGATATCGCATATATTTTGCTCACGAAAATATTAATTTCAATATACTCATTTTGAAGTTATAAGCTTTTTCGCCGATTTTTTAAATTAATGAAGCGTGTATTTGAAAAAAAAAACTTCATAGTTTTAGGGAGAAAGTACATAATGTTAATATCATTAAACATTCGAGGAATCGGTTCTCGTTTGCTTTTATTTTACTTTCTTTTGAGTAACATATTGAAATTGTGCCAAGAAATCTTACATAATATTGTCTTACCAATGTTCTAGTTACATCTACACGTCGTTACCACGTTAATAGGTTAGAAACGACCAATTCCACTGGTAGCAGTTTAGATGTAGGTAATAACTATGATTAAAGAGCCGGCAAACAGGAGCACAAAGGAATAATATCACAACCCGCAACCGTCTAGGTCGTTGTAGTTTCGCTTAGTTGTATACCTTGGAAACTGTAATTTTAATGTATTCGGAGGCGTTAGTATGATGTCCTGTGGGAGCGGCGAAGTAGCGGCGGTCCCAGTTGTGGCCGGTGATCTGAGAAGGGAACGAAATGACGCTCTTGCTCTATCGCAGGAGTGCCCTGAAATTGCTTTCGTTGGCATAATCTAATCCTGAAAGATTGACTACCTCTCTTATATTATTTATCAAACTGTGTAGATTTTTCGCTTTGAACTTTCGTTGATCGAAATAATTATTTACAAATACCCTCTTTTACAAAAAAATATACATTAATACGTTATGTATATCATTACCTACATGTATCCATCGCTTACCCTTAGCACATCATGTAGGTGCCAACTAAGTCGATTTTTGCTTTAGACCACATCAAACATATCCACTGTCAATTAAGTCATTACCAAAACTGGGTGCTTATAACGGTCTAATATCAATTAAAAGTCGTACATCTCTGTTATTTTCCTGAGAGACAGCAGCGGGGGGTGCGGGCGGGTTGGCGGGAGAGGTTCCCCGGGGAGCAGGCGGCACGCGGCTGCTTGGGCCAGCTCCCGAGGGACGCGGCGTGGGCGGCGGGCGAGAACTTCGCTTCCACAGGGACCTCCCCCCTTACCCACCACCTGTTTCATACCAGCACCGGGGACGGGAGACCGGGATATTTTTAAACAATAACCTACGGATTTGACTATCAAAAGCTTACTTTAAAATCGTAAGCGATAAGCTGCCCTCGTGGTGAAAGAGATTAGGTACTTAAGCATGTAAAAAATTAAATGTAAGTAGGTATCTGTGTTGCTGACCATTTACAATAATCATGAACCTATGTTATTATAATTAGAATAAAAGTAACCAATACAGATTGACATAAAAACGATACTCTATTATGTTACCACAATTACCTATCTGTACTAAGAACCATATCTATTGATTATCCTATATTTTTTTCTCCGACTCTTTATACATACGATGGCTAAAAATATGTAGGTACAGGTAGGTACGTATCTACCTCTTATAAACGCCGAAAACAAAACAGACAGATGTGTTACTTTGTATAGATTTTTTACGCGAAAACCCGTGAGTGATTTATGGTACTCAACAGGGAGTAGGAAGATACAATGCATCATTGTGTTAACAGATTATGTTAATATTTTCCCCGCATTTCTTGGTAAACATCTAGGTAATCTATTAAGGTAAAAATATAATCTTAATAGGTTGTTTCATAAATTAAATGCTTCTTAATTTGTGCTTTCGTAATTGGTGTATTTACGTATTGCATGCAGGTTTTGATATACTTACTATGAATATTTAACTCTTGACGAGAAATATAATAGCAAAGACCAGCATACATGTTTTTTACTGCTAAAATAATATGTTCTCAAAATCTATATACCTACACACTTAATAAACTCTTTCCTTTAATTATACAGCAATTAAAACATTTTGTTATATAGCAATAAAACAGTAGATAATCGGACGGGAGGCAATACCGATGTAAAACTGTTATGATATGGCCGCACCGTATTTCCCCGAGGCGCACAAGGCAGCGCGCCACCCGGGGGAAATTTCCCGCCATCTCCCACGGGTCTCTGCGAGTTTTATGGACGCGCAACCCCCCCTGCCCCGCACTCGCTTCACGTGTTCTGACTACATTTACTAAAACCTTAATTATTTTAATTGTGATTATGTCCATGGTGTTACATTTTGCTGATGTCATTTATGCCTGTAACTTAAGTACTAATCCGCATTGCCACTTGCGAATGATCTTCGTTTAAGGTACATTTTATAATTTCAAGGTCATACGAAATCCTTATGACAATTAAGTAATTTATTGAACCCATATCTAGTTAAGTCACAAAATCTACATGATTTTGTAATAAAACTTTTAGCAAAAAATTGAATCGTTAACGACTTTTTAATTTTTCGTAGTATGGAAGGTCAACTTAAGCATAAAACTGTTATGATATGGCCGTGCCGTATTTCCCAGCGACGCGCAGGGCGGCAGCCACCCAGGGGAAATTTCCCGGCGGCTCCCGACAGACCCCGAGTTTTATGGATGCTATACCTCCCGCAGTAGCGCAAGCCTCCACCACTTATCACTATACATCACAACAATCACGATTAAAATTAACGCCACTAATGAGATAATGAAAACCAATGGACAAGGCTAATGATCGGAGTGCCTACTTCAGCTAGAACCATGAACGGAAAAGTTCATCATATGACGTAGTCACCCATTCAAAAGATTTGCTTCATATGATGGCAAGTATAAACTTTATTTCTTTTGGAAAATAAAAACTATGTTGATACGGTTGTAATTCAAAACATATTGACGTTCTTAAAAAGTTTTTGAACAGTAACTTTTTTAATCATTGCAACTTATATAGATATCCTACCTACAGCGCTTTGAATGATTAACCTATATTGTGATTAATTAATACGAGATGGACTTCATGTCCATAAACTACTTACGAAATTTATGGATAAATTTTTTAAGAATTTTAAGTTTCAACACATAGGTACAATTGAAACGAGGGACAAAAATATACGAGAAAACTCTCCTATAAATATGTACACGCTTTTTCAATTCACCGATCAAAGCGAAATGTTTCAAAGTGCATTAACGTAAATTCCAGTAAAAGATAGGTCTGATAAAAACGTTGACACAAAGCCAGATCGACTTAACCCTCATCAGGAGGTTTACAAACGTCCATGGGTAGCGTTACTGCTGTTTAATATATTCATAAAATATTTTGGCAGTGGGTACTCTACATGTTACGTGACACATACCAAAAAAAAAAACAGTTTTTTTTTACCTACCCATTGTTTACAACATGATATTTATGGCCTAAAAAGTGTAAAGACCATACTTGAACCTCATGGATCCTTTCTCGATACTTAGTCGTCTAATTCTGTTAAACTTATAGCTTGAAGAAAAGTACCGTAGCATAGTTTTTCTAGAGGAACTCTACATAAGTCGAACTCTCTCCCACTCTACATAAGTAAAGTTCCTCTGATTGTAAAATTCTGCTCATATTTAACAACTCGATAGAAAAGCTGTCTGAAAAATCTCTCAAGCTGGACCAATCCTACTGCTACTATCTATGGCCTAAAATCTCATTCATGTCGTATACGTAACGTGTCACGTTAGTTGTGAAAAAACAAACTTTATCATAAGGTCTCATTCCAATTTATTTGATAGTAAGTCCTACCTCGTTTGACAAAAGGCGCAATGAAAGGATTATCTACTCTGACTGCGAGCAGAGACGCATGTGCGGGTGAACAGCGAGGCACGGCGACCGCGGCCGGCCACTGATAAAACGCTGATATTAGGGCGCCGCGGCCGCAGCGCGTCGCAACGGCTCCATCACGCTCCCACTGACGTCACCGATTAATTATACCCCCGAAACTTACAAAACGTCCGGTACTAAAGCTTGCCTATCTGAATTAGAAACTGATGATGACTTATTTTGATG
Source organism: Urbanus proteus proteus (assembly GCA_018251915.1). Classification (NCBI taxonomy): domain Eukaryota; kingdom Metazoa; phylum Arthropoda; class Insecta; order Lepidoptera; family Hesperiidae; genus Urbanus; species Urbanus proteus. Next base: position 17,063 of record DWPV01000854.1, on the reverse strand, counting down.
GGGAAGAAAAAATCTAAAGCAGACAGAATTACCCTTTTCATCAGAATATCGCCTTATATGAATTACTGCTACTTTTCGCAACCTGGTGTTTTCAATCTTATTCATGTGCGTAAAAATGTATTCTCTAAATCTATATTACCTAATCTGAATTATGATTTTTGTTGTGACCACAACCATAGTAAAAGGAGATACTATGCCGCAACCACAGGCCACATAACTGTGACATTTCAGCGCAATTTTAACATTTTTTGACAACATGGACTTTTATTATTATTTAAAACTGCAAGATAATAAATTACAAAATTTAATAAACTTAGTGTAGTTCTTATTGTTATGAAGCAGTCTCAATAGTGTCGTGTTCATTATGTTATTTGCATCCTAAACTCGTGTTAATGAATGAAGTCACAGGTTTAATATTTTAATTACCCTGCATTAACGCATCATAAAGTACTATGTTTCAGAACTTTAACATTAGTATATAACACCGACAATGAACAATAACATGCACTACATCTGGGTATTTTTTCTTTTTAAATTATTTTTCAGGTTTAAACTCTATATCTCTGTATCAGCCTCGACCTTGCGATACACTCTATCACAGCAGCAGTATGGGTCTACTGTGTTCTGACAGAGTTAATTAGTAAGAAGTCCCGGCTTAATCCTCCGCTATCCTAATCCTGACAGTTGTGCTGTAGGGAGCGTTAGAGTTCCATAGACATAGTTCCATATCCGTAGTTCACTACATCATCCCGGACTGCATGTGATTATTTTAGGTACCTATTTTTAATGTCATAAAAAAGTATTTCCCTCAATGTTTGATTTTATAGGTAAGAAGGTAGGAGGTATAATATTAAAAGTTTAAATGAAACCAGCTATGAAGTCTGAAAACAATGTTGTTTGTGGCTGAACGACGATGTAATGTTGTTAACTTAAGGTATCGATCTGTGGAGTCTAGTACTTTCGTAATGCGTCCCACGGGGAGCGCGAGGATGCTGCGACTCCGACCGACTCCGGGGATACCTAATGCAATACTACCTCCTGTTCAGCTAGCTATATGTTATAACATTGTATAATACCCACCGGTACTTTATCCGCTTTCAAACATTAGCTATAAACTAAACTATTATTACCGAGATTTAGGTAGCATTGTAGCTACATTTTCGACTGTTAAAAGGCCAGCAAGCTTAGGGGAACAAAATTTTGGACAATGTGTAACTTATTTAAGTAAGTTGTCTGTATCAGACTAAGTTACTAAGCGAAAATAAGTATTATCAGGTAGATAGGCAAATATTCATTAGCCGTTTTGTTAAATTTACGTCAGATTTTTAACTAGGTAACATTATGTAATCATTATTCTACTAGTACTGTTATAGCTGTGTGTATCCAATGATTTTTTATTTATCTTAATAAATTAATCAAAATATTTCAAACTATTCAAAGAATTGCACACCTATTGTGCCTGTAGATATCTATGGTATAGTATGTTATTGATTATACCTAATATTAAGTGTCCATTCAGAATGTGTTTGATTCCTAGTCAACGCTCGCCAAGTGCTAATTAGTAGACTTACTAAAGGTAGAGATTCCAATGCATAACTTCAAAAGTTAAATAGGGACCTACTTTATTAGAACACTGCCTGTCTCGTAGCTCATTCATGTATTGTTCATTGAATTTTTCACATTGAATCATGTAGGTACTTGCTAACATACTCGTAATAAGGTACCTACATAGACGTTATAAACATTATCCACAATAAATAGCAATGGCTATTTCAAGCCCATTCGTAAATTACCACAATCCATGTAGGTAACAACTAACGCTTCTATTCGTAAACTTTAATCTGCTAAATCTATACACGTCAATAAGGTGATACTAAATTCATAATATTTTATGTTAAGTATTGTTATTGTTGTACCTATTACTGGCATCATCTTTAAAATGTATGTATATTTTTTTATATTTATACGCTCTCTGTAACTACCCCCTTTAAATACCTTTAAATGTACATAACTTAGTAATCAGATGTTTACATAAACAAAGTTTATTTAAAGACCGTAAGTTACCAATAACATGACTAATTTTAACATTGGTACAAACTTATAAGTACTTATTTTTAAACTTACGTTTTAGTGATCGTGGTTTCGCTTGTTTTCTCCTAGACATAATTGTATGATTTCAATATATAACACAACCATACAAGTCTAATAACTCCAAAAAGTATATCAATCCATGTCCACTGAAAAACACTATCGGTCTATATTTCCGGTAATATCACTTGCGGCAAAGTTAATCGGAAGTTTACGTGTGAAGTGCTGTAACGGGATACGGCAGGACGAACCCGGGCGCACGGATCACCCCGCGCTTACTGAGCTTGGTGGCGCCCAACAAGTGGCAATAACAATATAACCTGCCGCGCAAACTCATACAAGACGGCCTGCCTACTTATTCCTAACACCCATTGTCTTAATGTCATTAGGGTTGCGCCTAGTCACTTACAGCTTAAAGCTTATAAAGTTTCTACGCATATATTCTGATTAGAAAGACGATTCGCATAGTACCTACCTGAAAAATGTCACTAGTAAATTGTATATTTAAGAAAACTTTCAGACAAAGTTTCTATGACAATAAAATTCTTATATACGGCTCTTCCAATAATTATTATTTTGGTTTAAACGTTGTTATTAAATGTATTTACTTATAAGTATTTTATACATAGGTAATCGAAAAAAAAACATATTTGTGAGCTATTATTGCTCTGTACATAAATTTTATATAAATAAATTTACCAAACTGTATCAACGAGTATAGTATAGTAGGTATAGTTCATATTTTGTTGGGAGGGGAAAAAAAACATTTGTGTATGTTTATGTGTTGGAATTTTGGAATAGAGCTGAATCTTCCGTAAGTAAATTTTGGATGAAAATCTAATTTATAACAATGAAGTATAATACATGCAAGCCACTTATTGGTGAGTATCTAGTCACTACCCCCCACTTAACATTAAAAATAAATATATCTACTTCAAAAACCGTAAATAGTTTTGTGGTTTAGGTACTTGCGACTCATCCACGTCTAAGGTGCCATCAATCCACAAACATGTGTAAGAAAACAGTTATCGTCCTTTTTAAAGGTTTGTATAGCAATTTGAGATTCGACTCCGGCGGCACGGCGGCGGCGCTGCACCTATTTCTACCTAATAACAGCAGTATAATTTATTCTGGTTTGAAAATAAGGAATACATAGATATTATCCGAGGCGTTCCAACTTAGTTCTCAGAGGTAGCAACGCATACTTACAAATACGTTGCTAGCCCAGAGCACTATGAGTAGAGAAGATATATGTTGTATAGAGTATCTTTCTTTTTCATGATTGTGAAGGATAAGGATCTGCTTTGAAGTGTAAAGTATGGCCGTTGTACCTATGTCATATATACTTACATCTTCAAGTTATTATAAACGACACGCTGATTCATTCGGTGTACGTGGTAAAACGTTAACACAAGCGTATCAGGTATCTTATAGGTAATTAGACCTTATTGAGAAGTACTCCGAAATATAGGCTAATGTTTTTTGTTACCAGGTGTAACAATGTAAGTATCCTGTTGTTAGTCCATTTTCAGCAGCAATGTTCAGTAAAATCGCTATAATGCCTTTGAATATCTGGTGACTGATCCTTACCCCTTGAAAAACCCAACTAAACGACATTTGGATTGTGGGCATGCCATAATGGGAAATGTATAAATTTTCATGCACACTTTCAAGCTTCGGAGGGCACATTAATGTTATTGTTGGAAAGCAGTTTTTAAACCTGGTCAAAAGCCTTATGGGTGGGTGGAAAACATCCAGCACGAGTTAACCATTAACCCGTACCCCCTTCACCTACACGCACTGGAACAACGTGGTGGAGTACATTCCGAGCTTCCCTCAGTCTTAGAAGTAGAACCATACTCAGCAGTGGGACACGGAATTACAAAAGGGTTGCGGCGCTTAAATAAAAATGATAATAATAAAAAAATATTACAAAATTATGCGGGTCAACCACAGAATGATTTATTAAATATTATGATGTAAGTCTGAACGCGATTCTACGAAATAATAAACAATAATGACAACGGCTTCCATTAAACTGAATGCAGCCATATATTTATTTGTCAATGTCAATGAAGGTCACCCGTCAACTGACAAATTGTCAATCTGACAAATCGAAATTATCGAATCAATAGAAGTGAAGTCTAATCGAAGTAAAAATGTTGTGGGTTTTATTAAATAATTTGTGTTGTAAATAATGTAAATCGAACAAGTAGTAAAACGGCTATTATATTATAAAACATGGAGTTGCCTTATGAGGTATGTATTAGTTATTTATTTTTAATAAAAAATAGACTTCCGCATATAAGTCTAATTCAATTTCTTTGTTTGCCTTTTGAGTTATCATTTTCACGTGATCTCAATTAAAGTATCTTTTTTACCTTCATGAATTACTTCCTGGCTTTCTAATTTGTAAGGACCCTGTAGTTTTTCTCTAGTTAACTAATAGACATGATTCAATTCTGAACAAGTCGTTTAATGTTATTTTTGTTAGAAAATGTACATAATTTAGTGCAATGGACACCTACGTAAATTCTAGATTTGGAAAATTTGGCAAGAAGTAATAAATATAAAGCTCCATATTACACAATGTAAAATCGAGAAACCCACTCTTATTGAGGAAAATAATACATTTTTTTATTGTCACATGGCCATGTTGCTACAGTAATAGGTCTGCCTCAAATGTATTACTATCCATTTGGACTAATAATGAGGGGCTTAAGTATGTGACAACGTATTGGATGTATTTTGCTTTGAATGCAATAAACATCAGTCAAAAACATTGCCACCATGTTAAACTATTAAGGAACTATTAAAAATATGTATCAGATATTTCTTTAGTCATGTACCTCTTCTCATAGATTACAAACTTCTATTCGATTTCTGTTAGCGTAGCTATATTTAACCTTATCCAGACACCAAAGGTTTGAAAACTCCTAAGAAATTCGGGTTAAGATTGTCTACAATGAATAATATAATGATTTAAAAGACTATTGACTTTTAACTTTTGTGTTAATTTCATATAATCAACTTACAGATCTAAGTAAAATTACTGTGCAACTTGTGCAAAATATGATATTTATATTCCTGATTCCCGATATATTCCCGACACAACTGGTGGCACCAGTCACCAACTGACAGTGCCTGTATCTTTTGAGCTTACACACCTCCCTCACAACGTCGCTGATTCCTTGAAATCTGATATCTAGAAACCTTCGGCTTCATCTGAATATTGTTTTTTTTTGGCTGAAGTTGAAACTTTTACCAAAGGTGCATTTTTGGCAGAAGGTAGCCAAAGCCAAGCTTCGGTCAAACATTACAATTAAGGTGATCACACATCTTAAACTTTGTGTGAGCCTATGACTAGAAGAAAAATCCCCTGATTATTTGCAATCTTTCTTGAGTGCATTTGCTGTGGACATGACAATAGATAGTGTTCTTGTGTATTGTTTCTCTTATCTCTTATCTTTCATCTTTTCTTCATTTTACATAGTTATATTATAAGTTGCGACTTTAAGATCTGTCTGGGCAAAAATATTTTAGCAATTTTGTCTCTTACTTACTTGTACCAAAAGGAAAGATGCAAAAACATAAAGAATAACACATTTTACTGGCCTTGAAGTTATAAATAAATAGTGACTATGTTTGTCACTTAGAAAATATACCAAAAGATTAGCGTTTTATCAGAATATAGAGGATTGTTATCAAAATACTTTTTTTTAAATAAAATAAGTTCAAGGATATTTTCTTAAGAGTGTCTGAAGGTTTAATGTAGAAGATAAATTAAAAACTGTGTTGAATGCACCAAAAATTAAATACACTTCACACATCCTTATAAATTTTTAAAGTACACTACGTAACTGAAGGGCTATTATTTTTATATGTTTAATATAAACAAACTTCACATTTTGTTTCTTTTGTAATTCTAAACGGTAATAACTTACAAACTACACTATTTAGTTGATCCAATCCAATTCATTTCAGGTTCTGGTGCATCTGTTCAAGTTTTTACCCAAATCCGACAGAAAGGCAGCTAGTGAAACTTGCAGGTCATGGTACATTGCTGCAAATGATAGATCATTTTTAAAAAATAAAGTTGTGATTTTCTTCAAATCAATACTGAATGATGAAGAATCTTCTCCACATTATATATTTGAAAATGCCGCAATTACATATATAAACTTCTTATTCAGTGAGGTAGAAATATCTAGTAAGATTAATAGTTTTTGGGAAAGATTGGGAGAAAATATCAAGAATTTGACTCTCAGAAACTGTGATATCTGTGAAAAAATATTTATCTACATACTAGAACAGTGTCCGAATATAGAGACATTAAATATCCAAACTTGTAAGGAACTATTCATGTCTGGAAGGCTATTGGAAGGGGATACAGAAGGATTGGCAGCAAATAGTTTAGACAAATTAAAAAGCATAAGTTTGTCAGGAAACCAGTATCTAACTGATGCACTCTTTAATAGATTTTTAAAAGCAGCGCCACAGCTAGAAGAGCTTAATCTATCTGGATGTTCTCTACAATTTCATTTTGGTCTTGTGAAAAGGTTCTATCCCCCTGACACAAACGCGTTTCAAAATCCTTCAGAAAGTGTCCTAACATTCTACTTTGTCTTGCAATTTATTATATTGAGAGCTAAAAGCATGAAACGATTGGTGTTTTCAAAAACACTTATTGATGGGGCTGCACTAAAACGTTTATCTGAAACAGAAAATCTTCAATTGGAATCTCTGAGAGTACATTCATGTGACCAGCTCACAAACACCGGTTTACTAGCACTTACAACTCACCAAACTTCTTTAAAAGAACTTGACATTGGTTTATGTACAAGAGTAACTGACCAGTCATTGGTGTATATTTGCAAAAATCTCGTCAATTTAGAGTACCTGAATATTCAACGATGCAGAGCAGTCACAGATTTAGGTATAGCAGAGCTAAAAAAACTACCGAAACTAAAAAGCTTAAACATCTCACAGTGTGAACTTATAACAAAGGTAGGTTTAGAGCAGGGACTTTGTGCGGAAGAAAATAATGTTCTGGAGGAATTGGATGTACATTCACTAAACTTGGATCAGAATGGTCTTATTATGTTGTCCGAAAAACTGCTTAATCTGAGATCTATCGATTTAAGTTATTGCTTCAACGCCGTGACAGATGCCTCTATTCAAGTAATATTTAAAAATCAGGTCTTGTTACATACTTTAAAAATAAGTCACTGCGATAAAGTATCAGATGCAGGTTTAACCGGTATGGGAAAATTAGAATCGGAAGGAGATGATGATGGCCCCATAATGTCTAGTTTAGACCATTCTATCAGCAACCTTAAAATTCACCTGGGATCAAGAGCTGAGGAAGAAATAGTACGAGATGCGAGAAGAAAGCGAGATGTGATGCTTATGTGCGAGAAATTATCACTAGACTCGTATAGCGGATTTTCTTTAGCGAGACTGAAAAGCCTAAGAGAGCTAGACATCAGTGGTTGTAATAAAATAACAGATGTGAGTCTTACGTACGCATTTGCATTCAAAGAACTAAATAACTTAAACCTGAGCAGATGCCAGCAAATCACTCATCTTGGAATAGAGCATCTAGTCAGAAATTGCCCCAGTATCGAATACTTAAATCTGACGGACTGCTATAATTTAAAAGATGATGCGGTAGAAGTTATCGTCAAAGGATTAAGACGTTTACAATACTTAGAATTAAGGGTAAGTATCTAATGTTTTATAGGTCTTTCGTAATCGTAAGTAAAAATGCCTAGTAAATTATAATAGCCTAATTTAAGTTAAGTACCGCCAGGATAATCTGTTCTGAAATCTCAAAACAGATTAATGCAACAAATAGAATTCTAAATAATTGTAAAATCACTAAATTTATATTATTGTAATCGATTTTACTATTTGTTTCTGTTGCAGGGCTGCAATCCTCTTACGGACATAACATTACATGCTATACGGACCTACTGTGAAAAACTGAAGTTTTTGGACATTCAGGGTTGTCGTCTCATGTCAGCTGACTTGGCATGCGCGATAGGAGCGCTTCCAACATTGCATACGGTACTCGTGACTAAACCAGGACCTTACATGAATGAAGGAATTAAGAACAGAACTCCAGCTACAAAACTTTTACCAACGCTGTTACGGAAACTCCGGTTACATTGATGAATCAATAAACTATATATTTAATCGAACACGAACATAAATAATAAGGTTTCTTTTATAAATCACAACTTAACTAATACTTAATCGAAGTTAAAGGGATGCACGACTACACGGTGTGGGATCTCCCTTACAAGTATCTACTTGTTCGAGGCGTTCCAACTTAGTCCTCATAGGTAGCAACGCAACCATGGTAGACCGCAGGTAGAACTGTGATCATATCTGGGGTTGATAGCAAATTTCAATGGGCGGCAGTGTCCATTTACCATCAGGTACATGTATGCTCGTTTGATACTTTCATAATATATAAAAAACAACATAGAAGGCGTCAGCGTGATTAGTTCTTGTCGCCATTACGTCGCAATCGCCAAGTGTAACCAAGACTCATACAGTTAAAACATTTCTTATTTATTTTTTGCAGCTTACAATCACGCATTGCATTTATTTATACATACATTTAGTCAAGCAATGTAACGTTATTTAATATACCAACGTCCCAAAAACATTTTATTGAAATAATGAGTGCCTAAATTGTATCAAGTATGTCTTATTAAGTACTTAAGGGATATTATTTTCACTCAATTGGAGGTACTACTTCTACAGATAATTGATAAGATAAATACAAGTTTATAATTTTATATTTTTTGGTCTTTTGAACCACATAATCATAATATTAGTAATGAAGCAAAAATAATCTACTAGTCCACTGTATAATAATGTAATACAAATGTTAAGTGTATCAAATACTAAAGTTTTTTTATTATAAATAATATACCATGTCCGTGACAAAAGTATGTTTAAGAATGTGGGGTGGGTAAAATTAAATGTTTTTATTAAACACCTTAACACGAACTAAATAATAAGCGCTTTTAAGTTCAAGTAGGTGCATACGCTTATGTGATATAATTATTGTATTAATATGGTAATTTTAAATTTTAAAAATTTATAATAATTTGCAAATATGCACGGTAGTTTAATTTTATAAATTATACAAAACGATCGGGTTGTATATAGAGACGAGTAGTGAGATAAAAGCTTTATCATAAAATGGTTTGTAGTATGTAGTATTCGATCTTTATATTTTTGCGAATCATATAAATATATGTATATTGGATATCATATTAAATGTATTATAAAAAAAGTTATCAAAATTAATGTTGTAAAACTTGTTGTATATTGTATAAGAAACTTTCTTCAGAAAATTATTATAGTAGCCCTTGCAATTTATAAACTTTTAACACATTACACTGCTTTTTATTGAGAGCTATCTCACATTATTTTTGATAATATCGGTCACTCTACTACATTGCGGATTGGGGCGATGGAGTAAATAAAAATCGTGGTTTGATTTCATCTTTTATTATAGTATCATATTTAAAAATAACTTACAATTTATTATATTTTATATACCTATTTAAACATACTCTATTAAACCTAACAAACTTTGTTCATAATTAATATATGAAAATGATAATATACAATGTATAATTCTATAAGTTACACAATATGCAATAATTATGCTATTTTACAATAGACTGACTTTACAAAATACTTCAAGAAATATACATATATGCACAAAGGAACGACCAAAGGAGGTAAACATAAGTATTACATAATAATATAATTTCATGCTCTTTCTATATTATGTCCTCCTATTGTAAAATAGATTTAATAGGACCATCTGCAAATTGGGGTTTAATGTACCAAAATTTAACTGTAAATATGAATAATATGTAACTGCATTTAATATTTATTTAACGTAATAACATTGTTTTAGAGAAATGTTTGGATTACAGTACCTACATTTAACAAACGGGAACAACTTAAAGATAAGTATGATATAAATTGTAATAGAAATTCAGTCAGTCAGTTTTTTAAATGTATTTTGTCTTAAATAGGGTATTTGTAAGCGGGGAGCTCTACACTTACTATATATTATATTTAATACATAATTAAAAGGCGATAAACCCCAATATGGAGACTAGCAATAACAGTTAATATAATATTTGAATTATTATATATATACAAAAACACAACACTTTTAGAATACAAGTTTTTAACAGTTTATAGTTGATGTTACACTTTCGTTACAGATGCATTTGTCGTAGGTAGTCAAGTATTGTCATGCAGTGCTCGTTTCTTATAAACTACGACCGGAGCTCTTAATTTACCTATTCAAAGTCATATTTAATACCGATCCAAGTGTAGTTTTTGTTTGCATCAAGTTTTTTTAAAATTGGAAATATAAGTTATTTGTCACGCGTGAAATGAATGTTAGATATAGTCCGGTCAATTTAGACATAAAATGTGGTCAAATAACAAAAATTTCCCGAGAAGCCAAATATTGGTGTAGAGCTGAGGTTTACTATTACAAATAAAGTTAGGTTTACTATTACAAATAAAGAATATCATATCACGGTATCTCAGGAATGGTAAATGGTATGATTAGGAAATAAATCATAAAGACTATTTTTGTAAAAAAAAATTAAGATCTATGAATTTGGTTTGAGAAACAGAGAAAAATCAAAAATACCTCAAATTTTGACCTTTAACCCGAAATAACTTTTGTAGCACACATATGGATGAGGATTATTATACTTCATTTGTAATGGTAAACCCCAGGTCTCCACCAATTTTGGTTTTCCGAGATTTTTTGTTATTTTAAATGTCTGTATCCTTTATCGTCATCGTTAAACTTTTTATTTGATTTCATTATTTTTACCTTTTAACCTTAATCTTTAATGCATGACGGTTAACATTAACGGTTATTTCTTCGAATTCGCCCAGTTGACCAACATTACATATATATTTTCCTTTAAAAATGTCATGTATTAAATTTTAACCAAATATAATGGTTTTGAAGGCATTATGTACTTTTTGCAACAGTTACACCATTATGCAAACAGTCTACGACATAAATGCAAGTGTAATTTTCCACAAAATATTGCACTATCCACATCTTTTTGAATTTCCCAAACTAATGTTAAAAACTTACTGATGGACTGCTAAATAAAACCTATACTTGCTTTGAGCATATAACAATGTCCAACACCTATAATAAATGTATGACGAATTATAAAATGCGCAATAATACTTCCTTGCAAAACACAGAATTGACAATTTATTAAAACAATAAAAATTTGAGACACTGTTTTTTGTACTTCTGACGACTGAAATGCCACATATTAGGTCTACATAATGATTCAGCCTCATGCAACTTCATTATTCCTATGGATTAATAAATGATTGCCTATGGACTTTTCAAAGATGATCATATTATTTTAATGAGTATGTAATTAAAAATTTACATGGTGATGTTTGTTAACGAGCTGTGCTTTTCAGTGCATATTTTATCTTTTTTTAAATACTATACATACTTTATACTTGCGGAGCGAAGCGATGCATCTCTGAATTTTGGTAAAATTTTATTTTCTGTTATAATACAGGCATGATATATTTTTTTTAATTCTATACACAATGAACATTTATCGCTTACTAATATTATTGGTGTTTTAGCTTCTCTTAGTAATAAACTTAAGAAAATAAATACTCAAATTACTAATTTTGTTGTAACTTTACAATATAATGGGCATTTAACTTCGATATGCGATCGACTATATTCAAGTAATTAACCATAAAATATTCACATTACTAAGTTAGTTGCTTAGTTAAAACTATTAATAAATTTATTTGTGAATCATCACGTAGTGAATCTATCTAATATGTTCGTTGAATCCAAAAATGACTTTTATAAGTTACCAAATAGTTCCATAACAAACTACTGCTTTTTAAGAGAAAAATATTCATACTAAAGATTGATAGTTACACCAAAAATGGCACAACTACTTGTATATGTATGATATACATAGTATAATAAATATCATACACATTAAGGCACCAGAACGGACACATTTTTATTATAACTATTTATTTATACATTTGTCCCTAATTTTTATAACAGAACATATACAATGATATTATAATAATGAATAGAACTGATGTATTGTTATTTTTTACCAGATTAAATAACATTTAATTAAATAATTGTGTAAGAGTATCGTAAGAATCTAAATGTAGCAAGGTATAGCCGTCGCTATTCTATTAAATGCTAATATATTTACTGAAGATAAAACTACTAGGAGAAATTAATTGTTCAAATACATGAAAACTAATACTAATGATTTTTATTATTGTATTAAAATAATTCAGATTCATAATGGTACAGTTTTCATAGAATTATTATTGCATTTAAGATAATTTCATATCTTACATCTGATGGAAAATATAATATCTCATTTTCCATCTACTTTACCATACATTCAAGATAACATTCAAGATAACCGTTTTTAATATAACAATGAGGAATAAATAAAAATCAAAATCCCGCACGATCACAAGAAACAATCAGAAATTTAAACAAAAACAAATTTCAATAAAATTTCCATCATTAACAAAACGGATCCATTTCGACCAATTCATCTCTAATTTATATTAACAAGATAGATAATACCTCTCGAAACAAAGCGTAACAAAATTTACAAAAATACAACAACAACCAAATAATTTAAATAAGGGTGACAGTGTGATTAATTGTGAAGCTATAAAAACGTGTATGTATAATAGATTCGGCTAGGAACAACATATTGTTCCGGACCATGTCACATCAGTCACCTCTTAGTGGATCGAGACCCAATTTTGGCAATTCCTCATCGCTTAAGCGTGTTGAAAGGCGATCTGATCGTCGACTGAGGCGTGTTCAAGGTGGAGCTGCTCGGGCTCGGAGCCATAACCGGCTGCTCAGTATTATCCGCTTCCAAGTCGGGCATATTCATGTCCTCAAAGTCTGGAATATTCCCTGTATACGAGATTAGCTGATTCCCTTCAGCTGAAAGTTACCCAAGAAAAATAGTGTTAGTCAAGTTGCAACGTATGTCACATCCAACTAGCTCTAACTACACTAACCTAATTGGAAGCTGACTAAATAATATAATATGCAATATTTATATTATGAAGTAATTAATATGAACTAATTGACCCATCAATCTTTCAAATAATTTGTAATATCACTATATTTTAATTGGAATGAAAAAAAAAACATATAATTTTCGCCGATGATGCGCATTACACGTGTGAGCGTACAAAGTTTATTTTATTAGATTTATTAGATATATGTCATGGTATAAAATGTAAGTTATCAAGAATTATGAAAGGTTTATTGTATTTATTTGTTTATATGTATTTAACTAAAAACAAAATTTATAAGTTGGTATGTTTTTAACTCGAGAAAAATTACAATGATACTATAATATACATATTTATATTATACATACATATGCAAAAGAATTAATTACTTGCATTATTAAAATGTATCTGTTTTTTTTTTTTTATAAAAAGCCATCATTATTACTAAAAAAGCGAAATAGTAAACTTAAATGTTACAAATAGTTGTTATAATATCTTCAAATGGAGCGACTACAAGTATAATATATCCTGTATGCAAGTATCTAATGCTTGATATAAAAGTATGACTGTCTCAAATTAAATGCGTCAAACATATAAAGCTTTATCCGACAAGACCCTGAAAAAATATTGGCCAACATTTGGATTTTCAGTAAATTTTAACAATGTAATCTTAAATCCATAATAACAGAATATATGTATAGGTAGAAAAGTTAAAGTTCTAAACGTAACGTATGAAGTACTGATCATTATGTACCAGGTGATATCATGAGGCTTATCTCTAGTCGATCATATCCAACATTTTCATTCATTCATTAAAATCTTAAATTTTTAAATTGTATATAACCTGTCTCGCATTTTCATGATAATTATGTTGAAATAATAAAATATATATGTACATAGAAAATTCATTTTACACAAATATTGTCTGCAGATCCGTTCTTATAATTGGAAAAAGTTATGTAATATTAAACTTATATGTTTACTACATTTCCAATATAATAATACCACTCCATGCTTAAATTCTAAACTTTACTTGCAACAAATAGCTGATCTTAATACAACAACACTAAAACTATCAACATTAACATATATTTATATTACAATTAATATTATTAAGGTTGCATTAAAAAAAACTACAAACTTAGCAGTATAGCAAGCATAATTTTATTAAGCTTGCATTAAAAAAACTACAACCTTAGTGGAATAGCAAGCATAATTTTATCTGTACATAAATACAATATTTCTGGTACGTTTTGCAGATAATATAACGTTGGTCTTTAACCATGCAGCCTTACCTTAGAACTACATGCAAAAAAAACGTTTTGCCAACTCCCAGACACGAACAAAGCAAATCTATAAAATCGTGCAAAATTACCACAAACCTATCTATGTTAAAAATTTGGAATAATATAATGCGTCATGTAATAATGGAATTAGTACCATCGTCCTCACTATACGGCGTCTCGTCGTCACAGCGGACATTCAAACCGTCACCTTTCAGCTTCTTTGCTTTAATTAACAATTAAAAAAAACTTAATGTAAGTAGGTAACCTAAACGTAAAGGTTTACTAGTAATATCATTTAAATCTATTTTTACATCTTATCCATAGATAGTATACACCAAACAGAATAAACCCATTAGATAAGGCAAAGACGATGTCACGCACATTGCTTGTTAAGTATTTTTTCAGTAAAGCTATTGACAGCTATCACCAAAGACGGCAAAACTCTTGTACACAAGGCATCATTAAAATAAAAATGTTTAACGATAGCTTGGCTGCGATAGACCGGTCATTGTTGCATGCATGAAGGGAAAGTATATTTCTTTCCAACCTATTGTGCTGCATCACATCATAATCGCCTTATCACACATACGTACACAAAGGGCAATATGTGCGCCATGATCCTAAAATTATAATATATACACGTCATGCTCACGTAATTGTTTAAATTTAATCGTATATCTAACTTGATACTGGTATACACTGTTTCTTCCGTTTACAACTAACATATAGTTAATGGTAGGTAACTTTTTTCCGACAGGATACATTAAGGATCATGCGTCTTGACAGCAACGCCTAACAGTATTACAGACCGTACCACGTACGCCCGTAACCATAGTCGACCTTTACCAAAAACAAATCCAACATGCCGCATCAACATGGGCCGTTCAGCATTGCTTAACTCTTGAAAGATGAGGTAGCTACAGGCTACTTTGTGGACGATGTATCGACGCAACCAATCAGCCAATCAAAATCAATCATCGGATACTGTTTGGTTGTATCTACAATTTAACATAAACGTGAAAAATAACTCACACATGCTATGCTATATTTCAGTGTACAGGTACCTGACGGGTTTGGCGGAGTGTTAGAAGTTAGAATATTATTTTGCAGACCAGGAGTCTCGACAATAAGCTGAGGGTGATCGATAGGAGTCCCTTGTATAGCATGTAGGTATACACTTCCATAAATAATTTGTCATCCAACAAATACACGCATAGGACTAGCTATTTGCCTTACTATGTTATTCAATTTGGGGAGCAACTATGGGTAAAAGTATCAGTTAGTTAAATACTGAATCTTGTATTAACTTACCATTGCCACTTGTCTTTGCCCGCTCATCAGTTGGATTGTAAGTCAGGCCATAGAAAGGATCGTCGGTCCCGAACAACTGGAAAAAGACAATAAATGTATATAATAATTATAATTAAAATATTGTTTAATAGCAATTTATTAATCATGTAAATTTTAATCCTACAGCAAAATTAAATAAATTGTTTTTTGTGTCTAATAACCCTTAAAAATTATTTTACAAATACAAAAAAGAAAACAATTACAAAATATTGTACCATTTAAAAATAAATTTTCAGTAGTAATTTTGAATTGAAACATGGAAATGATTAAATTTGGAATACCGCATCGACGACTACTAATATTATTAGTCCACAGTAAGAACCTTAAAAATAACTTTAGTCACAGCAAAAATATTTAAACAATCTTCTTTCTTTTCACAAGGCCAAAGTTGTCTAATCTATAGGGATTTTAACATTTATTGCTATAAACAAAAAAGTTACCGAATACGACTCATTTTGATATAACTATAAAATAAGTTACATTTTTTCATAAAATTTGGTACTATTTCTGTAGAATTCGTAGCCAATCATTATAATTTTCCTAGATATGAAAGCCGAAAGAAATTGAGTAGAAACAACACAAATAGTATGTTTCTATCACAAACATACAATCACATTGAAGTAATGAAGTACTTGAAAAGCAGTTTCGTTATCTGAAGAGTAGATAATGTAGTAAAATAACTTTTTAAAATAATTATCTGATTACATTATATAAACATGTAAACAAAAGTTTAAGGGTTTAGGGGCAACTGATTTAAATGTACATACATAATAAAAAAATCTCCGCATTTAACTCGATACTCAACACAGGTAAGAAAAATATTAAAATTTGCTTCGTGGATTATAGAAAGTAATGAATGTTGTAACTTGCGATTTCTACCTGCGCTCTGTGTCGTTGATTTAGTTGGGGTAAGGCATCTTGTGTTAGCGGCATCTTGAAATTCGAAATAAAATTTTACACTCCCTTTCATTTACATAATTCAGGTCCTAAGGCATTTCACACTTGAGCAGGAAAATCAACTTTTATTATTGTAGTGTCGACACTAATGATAATAGGGATCCTAACAACAGCACTACATGCAAACTTCATTACTATGTAACACTACCTAACACGAATAAGTAACATAGGACGAAATAAAATACTTAAATACGTACATACTATAAATATACTGATAATAGTATTTATATATACTATTATATCGGCTTT
>DWPV01000853.1:0-24216 GCA_018251915.1 Urbanus proteus proteus | reverse complement strand
CAAAAGCGGGAAAAAAGAAAACCCGCCATAGACAAGAAACTCGTATCTCATCGAATTCAACGTTTCCGGGGGGGTTGAAAATGGAGACCGTTTCAGGATTATATATAATAATATTTTTGTTTTCTCAGATACGGCGAAAATACAATTCGCTGGCAACATTATTTTATTTGCCTGACATAGGGATAGAAATGGCCAACATAATAAAAATAACCGTCAGAAGTAAAATATCTATGACTAGACTATAGGCGCGCTTTTTAAATTAAATGTCATCTGCACGTTACGTTATCGGCTCCACCGCCACACCTGTTTCTGCCGAAAAACAGAAATATTAAGCGACCTCAAACAGTATAATAATATAATAATTCTGTCATGGGTTGATATTACTTGATATGAATATGGACGATAGGGAGATAGGGACCACCTTTATAATCAAAGGGGACAACGATAAATATCTTAGCAGAGAATCTTGTTCGGTATCTACGTGTAGAATGTAGCAGTAGCAGTTATTCCATGAATCTCAGTTTTTGTTTGTGCCATTGACAAATAATTCGGGCTAAGTATGAGCAGAATGTAAAAAGTAAAATACCTTTAGAAATAATGTTGTATGTAACCATTGAATGGAACCTCTTTTTCATTTCAAGCCAACTTATATTTTTCATAATATATGTTTTGTAATAGGTATGTCAAATGCTATGGTTAGTTGGGGTATGATGGGACAGGTTTTCGACGAATTACTTATTACAATTTTTCTTCGATATCTGTATTTCTACACTCATAGCCCCACGGTAGGATTTTCGCCTGTGTCGACACACATAGACGACTACACAAAACCCCAGACCCAGAACAGAAATCTAAATTGGCATTCAGATTTCTGTGTCGTTCTTTAACTTTAATTGAAATGAGTGAATAAAGAAAATGAACACTATTTACCTTTAGCAAACACTAACAACTATCCAATAAAATAAATAATAATGAAAAAATATGTTTTTTTTTTTATGTTTTACCACTTTTTATACAAATATTATTATTGATAATCAATTCCATTTTTTTTCAAGACGGATTTTTAATGTTCGGATCAATTTAGATTCTGCATGCAATTGGCGTTATGATATTAAGGTTACACCTATTACTAGTTTGAAAACATTATAGCCAAAAAGTGTGTAGTAATTTCTTACGTATTTACTACTTTTACTTTACTTACTATCTAGCACCGACATTACCCCATCTAACCTTACTTGCATAGTTAATCGATCTTTCATTAGACATAGCAAAATAATGTTAAAATTCATTGATGAAACTCGCATATTGTATTACGTTTTCTTGTCAAAATTGCAATAATTGAACTTTTCTTAACTATAGCCTGAATTGTATTAGGATAGCGTCATGTCACCGTGGTATGCTTCAGATAATCAAGAAACAACAATTAAAGCAAGACACAGCTTTTATGATGCAGGGTCTCCAAATGAAGCAGTACCCTCCAAATCGGAAACCTCGAAATCAGAACTAAACATAGTAAGAACCAAAGATTTCCCTAGCATCATTGACAGCGGCTGCGTGAACAGAAACGGCTCCCTTGTTAATGGAGAAAATTTTGAAGAGTACTATAAAAAGTACGAACACGACGAGATTCCGGTAAAGGATAGTAGCAATCTTAGTGTTGAGTTAAAAAGCGACAATGCCGCCAATGGTGATAGGAAAGATCTTACCAACTCTGACCTGGATGAACTGGAAATCAGAATATATAAAAATATTTCAAAAGAACTTCAAACTGATGGATCCTCTACAGACAGTCTCGAACACAACATTAAGCTGTTCAAAACCACAGTACAGGAGATTTTTAATAACTTCAAAACTAACATGCGCGACTTTGAAGGTTACAAAAAGAAATTTCACGAAATACTTGCTAAGAACCAGGAAAATACGTTTGATGAAATGGAAAGCTTTATAAAGGAAATGATACAATATATTATATCTTCAGAATCTTGTGTATCAAGTGCAAGTAATGGAACAAATTTATTGTCGTTCAGTGATGGAATGGAAGCCAATGAATTGGACTCTACTATATTATCTCTTGGTACTGATCAATTGGACTCACCAAAATCAACAGTCGAGGCATTTAAAAATGAGAACTACTTAACAGATTCCACTGTTGATGAAGAAAGTTCTAAAATAAATCGTAGCGAAAATAAGGAAAAGATTTACAACATCTATTTATTAAACGGAAATCCATGCGTGGAGATAAAAATGGATGGAAGGAATTTACTTTCCGAAATCAATATACGAAATCCAGGCGTTAATGACGCAGATCAAATTGCCTCTGCAGAAAACATCAAAAGCGTAACCGCCAAAAAATTACAAGTCCAAAAGTACATGAAACACCAAGAAGTGTGTCAAAGTAATGACAAAATCATACCAGTAAAGATTTCATACGCAAAAAAGGATATACATTCAGAAGACATTTTTGTAAATCCAGATGATGGTAATAAATCATTCATTTTCAAAATATGCAACTATCTTTGCCGAAAACTTCGTAAAAACGCGTTTAGCTGATCACTTATTACCTTAGTTTGTGGTGTCTCAATAAAAGAAAATTTGTAAATTTTAAACAATTATTTTATTGCAGACTAGAGGTTGGTAATGGTAATACAGGAACAAGGTTATCACGTTTCACAGTTATCTTCGAAGTTAACTATGTAATACCACCTTATCATTGTAATATGTTTACAGAGTTGCATCGCGAATTCTTTCTTCATGTGGAGAAAATCCCTAATAATTGGTAAATCTAGCATTATAAAGGCTTGCCCGTCTATCTCTTCTTGCTTCATCTTCTCTGCTATTAATTTGCAGTCATCAGTACTAGACAAGTAATTGTAAACATCATCAACTGTCCAATCTAGTGGATTTGGCGAAAGCTTCATCTTACCTTTGATCCACGACATTGCTGTATCGTTTTCAAACGTCTTGTTGTCAGAGGGTAGTGGGTCGTAGGATGTAAACTTTAGCTTCTTCAGTTCTGGTTCTTCCGAATCGGAGACATCTGAGATGTTCTTTGCGTCCCTAGAGTTGCAGCTACTTTCATTGGTTTCGTTTTCAGTGTCACTGTCCGGCGAATTTTGTTTTTTGTTGGCGCATGTATTGTTGTATATCGTTTCAACGTCCTTCTTGTTCCAATGCGCTTCTTTCATCTGCACCGCGAAATTGGGAAGCTTGGCGCCTCGTGTTTTCATTTCCAGTTTAGGATACTGGTTTTTAGGTTCTCGTTTTCGCCTGTATCTCCGCTTGTAATCGGAGACACTATCGGGCGAGTTAGGCCTCGTGCCGGCTTCTGACGGAGGAGTCGAGCCAGCACTGTGTTCACTCTCGATGGATTCTCCATCCCTATTAATTTCAGTGCCCGGAATCGGCTGCTGTTCCTTCTCGCGTTTCTCCGGCATGCCCTTCTTTTTCTTCTTTCTTCCATTGACACTGCCTTTAGGTCTTCCTCGACGCTCTGTACCATTATCTGTAAACAAAACACTCATAAAATAGCTGTTAATTCAAATGGAATACACACTGTTGCTGATATTATATTTTTTGTAATATTTCGGCGCAAGGGAGATAAAAGCGCATTACATAATTTAATAAATTGATATATTATAATCAATCCACTTATATGGTGGTGGGTACCAAAATTCTGCCACTTCCACAATTAAACAAGGTTCTTGGATTACATTACATTAGCCCCAACTAAGATTTATTAACATTAGTACTTGCTACTTGGTTCACTTAGTATACAGGGGCGGCTCTAGATCGTGTAGCGCCCGTGTGCAGTCAAAACCTGGCGATGCTTTTAGTTGTCCGTGTGCATTGCATACCCTGCACTATAGGTTAAGCCGCCCTTAGCTGTATAGCTAAGTATATACAAATATATTTGTGTTTACAAACGAAATCGGTGATATCACACGAATCCTGTCCTTTCACAACCAATGATATTAGTATGAACTCACGGAAGGTGGACTTCTCGACGTGCTGGCAGTCGTTGGGGCAGAGGTCGGGGTACTCCTGCGGGCCGAACAGGCACGGGCAGGCCTGCAGGCGCACGCACACGGCGCGGCAGAACGCGCGCACGCCGCCCACCGACCGCGTGATCGGCACGTACGCGTGGTATGTGCTGCTCTTCAACCTGGAATGTATGTGATGTATTAGTGCCAGTGTGGAGTGGTCTTTATGCATCTAATTGTGTTTTAGACAGCGATGAACAGCAGTGTCCATTATGGTTTATAAGAAAGTTAGGGAGAGACTAACAAGATATTTTAAGTTAATCCTCTATGGTATGGCAATGAAACGTTACAACGAGAGATTGATAATATCGATAATACGACACTTAATACTGCGAAAAAAAAACATATTTGCAGCAGAGAACATCCACGCATCCATTTCTCTATAGTCTACTGTACTAGTAGTAGCGCTACATACTATAGGGATAGGGTAATAGATATGTTCCAGTTTGAATATAAATAGTGTGTTAAGAAATACTTCCTTGGCTCGTAACATTTCTAGCCGCATGCCCTCTTCCGGAGGCCCTTCAGTCTCCCAGTCCTTCAACAGCTTGGCTGGCTTGTAAGACGCCGATATTATCTTATTTAGAACCTCCTTCAAGACCAATGACAAGGGCCCTGGGCCGACGTGCTTCGGTAGTTGGGATAATTTATTCCGGCTAATAGATGGGCCAGCATAGCATTTGTAGTTGAAGAAGATTCTATCACACCATTCCTCTGACGATTTCATTGTATTATCCTCTTTAGGGCGTGGTTCTTCGACAGCTTTCACAGGCTCTCTTGGATTTGTGTCTGGTATATGTAGCTCATAGCTGTTACTATCACACCACCCCACTGGAAACAGGAGGTCACTGTCTTGAGCATACCAGTATTTCTCACCAATTGGCACCAGTTCCACGTACAACATGTGTTCAGCTATAGCATCCACTGATGCGACGTGTATTTCCTCGTGGTTCATCGGATTGACGGCCTCCAGCTTCATATTAACTTCGATTCCTTGAAGGGGTTCCTTTTTTCCGAAACAATATTCGGGAGCGGGCACAGATGACGTCAGAGTGAGATAGTCGTCCCAATCAAAAGGCCCCTCCTTCCAGATCTTTGGTGGTTTGAAAGTAATTCCATTCTTCTCCGCCCAGCCTATGGGATATATGTATGGGTGCATGTTGTCACACAGCCAAGCGGTTTTGGTTTCCTCGTAGTCGTCCAGGTGGTCGTCAATAACTACTAAGAAGTGGAGATTGTTGAATATCTTGCTAACAGTAGCTGGGCGTATCGTCTTCATATCTTGTGGGTTCAATGCTTCTAGTTTCATGCCAGTTACGAAGCTATGCGCTTCTAGCACTGGACTGGGCTGAAAATATAATTGTAGCAGAGTATTAAATTTGAAGAAGCACCTAATTTCTCAAGATTTTTCATTGACAATTTTTGGTATTAAATGTATAACAAGTATATCAACCAGGCTTTTGATTGATTCTGGATTTGATCAATACAATAATATGCACGAAAATAAAAGTTAAAATCCCAGTTTTTAAATCATCTACAGACCTTCTACGACATAACTGGAAAAATATTGACCAGACTTTTATGCAAAAATAGAGAACAGATTGTGATTCACACTTCTTACAGCTGTGTTAAGTGTGAGCAGCAGAATATTATTGTATACCTGAAACAAGTCCGCAGGCGTGGGTTCCTTGATGGACTCCTCAGCGCTCTGGCGCAGCTGCGCGCTCAGCTTGTTCTTGCAGGAGAACTTGTTCACCTTGCTGGGGTACTTGAACTGCCATGGGGATCCCTGGAACAACATGCGGTACAATAAAACCATCTATTTATATATCTATTTAGTGTAAGTGGTCAATCATCCATAGACGTCTGTAACATACTTCATATCGATCAGGATTTTTATCTAAAGACAATCACAGATGCGTTGCTGCTCCTGAGGATTGAGATGGTCATCTAAACGTAAATGAGCCATCCACACCCTTCTAACAAAACAAAAACTGTTTTTACGGGTGTCGCAGTGTTATTTTCCTGATTGAACCATACTCATTCTACCACCTGGCAAATGTTTATGTACTTTATAAATAACAAAGTCAAAGCTATTAAAAATTTCTATAGGTACTTTATAAGTGAAGAAATTATAACTACTGAATGTTTGCATACCTTATTAGTGACGAAGCCAAAGCTGCTTAGGCGTGGGTTGGAGAAGAATATCCAGAACTGCGGCAGGTCCTCATCAGCGCCGTCGTATCGAAACAGCAGACGACCTCCTACGTTTTCGCCAACCTACAATTATTCATTATAGCATCTAGCGTTACTGATACAGAATACATTTATTTATTACATTTGTATTAAGTTAACGATTCCCTTGTAGTGTGACTCTGCAATCATCACTGCGCGCCAATTTTCTTCTCATACTAGCAAAACTGATGTGTTCTGGTTTGAAGCATATGGTAAGGGAGATCATACATAAGGCATTCCAACTTAGTCCTTAGGGACTGCAATGCTTTTATGATTAATTACCACTCATTAAAGGACTGCATCTAAGTTTACTAAATCAGTTTAAAAAAATCTAAATTCAAAATGTTTTTTCCGTGTCTGTAGCTAAAAATACCTATTTAAATGTTAATTATAATAATCTACAACGCACACCATTCTAATCTGATGTACAAAGGTACCACAGGACAAAAGGGTAAGCGTAGTCGTGCGCGAGAAGTTAGCGCTAAAAATAAACTCACCGTAGCGATCCAGTATCTGTAGGGGTCCATGAGATTCTGTATTTCCACCTTCATGCCTACTTTGATCCTATCTATCGGGGACATGCCCTTATTATTCAACGCCTCCATGGAAACAGACTGACCGACTAATAAGGCATTCTTCATTATATCTATTATGGTATCTCCGCATTTTTCGTTAACATCATCCGGCGGTTCCACTTGTTCATCATACTTGCCGCACCAGCCCAGCGGGTGGACCTTGGTGGTGGATATATCGCACCAGAAGTCGTTGTCGGCGCCTATGAACTTGATGCGGAGGAGGTGCCCGCAGACCATCGTGATCTCGGCGATCCAATACACGTCTGGGTTGGTCTTGTGGCAAACCTCCAACAACATACCCTGCTTGATTCCATTGTTGAGGCTCGCTTCTACCTGTAATTACAATACTGTGGGTTTAGTGGATGGGAGGATGATGATGATGTTTAGTGTAGTGGGATGTTCTGTTGGAATGGTGATGGTAATGCTTTAAAATGAGACATGGAGACTGTCGAAAATAGCAGTATACGCCTTAGAACTTCAGCTATTCTTCAGTAAAAGTCCAGCCGTTTAGAAGATTACCTCAGCAAAACAGATAGACAGACAATTTTTTTTTATTTGCATTTTTGTTATAGGTATCTTACTTACTTGTAGGATACTGGGGGTATAGGTACTTTCAGATGCATTGATTAAAATGTTGTTAGTTTGAAATCACAAACAGACACTTCTGTTTAATTTATATAGATAAATTTTAAAATAAATTACCGTTAAGTGTATCAGTGACGGAAAGAGTGAAGATATGTGAAGTCTAAACTACTATTTTGGCCAGTCGATGGAGCATAGAAAACACTTATTTTTTAAATTGAAATTTTAATAGTTGAAAATTCTGTGACCAAGTCTAGACAACAGGTGAGACACAAACAATATTGCGAGCTTTCATCTTCAGGACAATAGCGTCTTTGTACTGCAGAACCTAAATTTAGAATATTTGTATTTTATTTTTATCCTTATTGTTAGTCCCAGGGCTATAGAATTTTAAGCTTTGTGGTTATTAATTTGGGATTATTTAAGCCTGGTTTAACAGGTAACAGGAAAACTATCCTATAATATGCTGTTAGGTAAACAAAGACTTTAAGTAAATGTTTACATAATTTAATAACTTGTTACAAATTTATGATCTGACACAATATGCATTGGTTCATCATTATTATTGACCCAGTACTTACTCACTGCTGGGCATGGGTCTTTCTCAGAGTGAGTTAGAACCATACTGGCAGTCTTTCTATTTTTTTGATTTTATTCGTCAATTTTCTCAGCATTATTTAATTTTTGATACATGGATATATAACTTTGGAAAATCTGAGCTTGGGACTTGGATCTCTTTATGTCTAGTAATGGCCATCAGGGGCAAGCAGTGTTAGCCTAAAGGTTGAAACTTGACCTTTCAATCGGGAGGTCCGAGGTTCGAGTCCCAGGAACGCACCTCTGATTTATGTGCGTATTAGAGACTAATTATCACTTGCTTTAACGGTGAAGAGAGTTCCTAAAAAGTTTCTAAGGTGTGTGAAGTCTACCAAGTGGCAAGTCTACCAGATGGCCACATGAAGGGGCCATCTCCGATTTTGCACCACCTGAACCTCAATGCTATGATATATATGTCAGTTCTTTAGTCTGTTTGAAAAATATTAGATTCGTAAGCAGCGAAATAGATGGTAATGTTATTTAATTGCATATTATTAGTAGCTACTACAAGTTAGGACACTTTTGTTTTTAGCATACCATATTGTTTTTTGAGTTTGACATCATCACCATTGCTGCTCTGAGTTATTGTCGAAATACATCAGTCAAAACGTGAGATGTGGAACCACACTGCACGGTAAACAGTTCTAACATATGCCATATTATGATTATAAATTTAATATCTATAAGTCTATTATCATTCTACTATAGACATCTATACAAATAAATAAAATTGAAGTGTCTGTTTGATATAAAGATATCATTGTTTTTCTCAATGCATATGAAATTCTCTGTCGGTCTGTTTTGGATGAAGTAATCCACTTAATGGCTGGACCGATTTTGTCGGGACTTTAACTGATACCTAAAGGTCTAAGGCGTAACATAGGCTAATTTAATTTTTTTAAAAGCATTAGCACACATTCCATTTGGACGCGGAGGCCGTCATGGGAACGCGGGATATCACATATGTTTAAATAAGTAAGCCTTTTCACTTCTTTAACACGGGTGAAACTGCAGGGATCAGCTAGTTCTATAATATGATGATTACATCATCCTATTTCCACCTCATAAGTGTTCAGCACTACTGCATTCTGTTTTGAAGGGTGTGGTCAGGGAGTCATACTTATCTAAAGAGTTCCAATTTAGTCCTCAGGGCTAGCAATGTGTCTGGTTGCCAATCTCTGGTAGGAGTATTATCTGATGTTGTTTACAGATGTCCAAGTGGCAGTGGCTACTTACCATCAAGTAAACTGCATACCCCTCAGTTACTTCCATTTTATAAAAAAATTACATTGACGGCTTACATTTATTTAAATTCCAAATATGGTCGGTATTTATATTTGTATATAAATTTAACTTATTACTGTTTAGACAGATAAAATTTTCCTTTACTAATAAAATTTAATTTTGAATAAGAAGACAAAGTTACATTACAAAAAATAATTATTAACATATAAAATGTATTACTATTTATTTCTGTTAGTACCTGAAGAACTTAAGTAATTTATTCACATAATATAAAATAAATAAAATGAAATGATAATATTTTAATAGTTACCTAATAAGTGGTGATTTATTCAACCTTTACTAATGCAAAATTCTTAATATGACCAATGATATTTTAGAATAACATAAATAATATAATATATTTTATCTCAACATTATCTTTATTAAAATTTCATAACAATAAGTTGCTTTATTACATAAAATTTAGAAAACTATATTAAAATTCTTAGAGTAACTACTGTTAATTAATTTTAAGCATTCAGTACGGCTGGGGCAGGGCGCTTATAACAATGAGGTGGCACAATATCTCAACTAATTCAAAGCTAAAGGTATCCTTATTATAAAATAATTATTATTTAGCTATTTAATTTTAGTGTTGAGCCATAAAAACAACTTGGTAATCATTTAAAAGCAACGCGAACCTTGTATATTTACTGGAATGTCGTCTAAAAATAGAAAATCTGAACATTTGTTACACGAATGAGCAATAAATAAATTGTTTACTCATTAACATTTAATATAATAACGTACCTAAACTCATAAAACAATACAAAAATATTTACAAAGTGTTAGTGTAACGTAGCACATATTGAAAAAATATTAATTAGCAATTAAAAGAATAATTTTATTATACAATACACATCAGCGAACTCGGAACTTACATGAGAAAATAGTTCTTCAGGGACAGCAATGCATCTATTGTCTTCTAAATAATTGTTCCAATCAAACTCCATAACTAAAAAGTAACTAAAATCACTTTCCTGATCACATTTACATTAATTAGTTAAAATAATTTAATTCGTTACGAATAAAACCCCGAACTCGTGAGCAAACTCGCTATCTTTAAATTTCATTTTATTTCAGTTCAACAACTCATCTCATCGAAGATTGAATGAAATTGAAATTCACCACCACTTTTCTTGCATCGAGTCCAAGATTGAGAATGATATATTTCTATCTCATTCTAGATCCATATCTTTTGTAATATGCCTGTCCCACTCTTTATAACAAGTTGTCTATTTTAAGTTTCTTTTGTTTATTTCAACAAAAAAGAGAATTTAATGAAACGTTTAGTATTAATACCGAATACAAATAAAAGGTAGTAATAATAGGTATCGTCAATTCTAGGAATTAATGAAGCTAAATGATAAATTTAACGTTAGGTAAGGATTTTAAAGACATGAAATTGAATTATAAAAATATGCGCTAATGATATTAATTTTAAATCAATTCTAAAACCAATGTTCATGTTCATTATAACTGCATAGGCGACTCCTCTAGTTTTGTAAATCGCTCATCCAATAGAATAACGACGTAATTACCAAAAAGCCGAAAATTGCTTTAGAAATGGCATAAGTTCACGTTAGTTAAGTTCTATCCATGACAAAAACGACATAGTTATTTTTACGGTAGTTTTTGATAGAGGGAGAGATTGTCGTTAAGGAATTGACGTGTTTTACGAAACATTACTTGTCAATGTCAAACTTTTAAAACGTTCTCCTGAAAAATAACTAAAACGTAATAACGTCATTCTTCCATTGGATGAGCGAAATGTCCAAAGGCGACGGTGACTAATTTCCATTAGATTCGATTAAGCACACCAATTAATTTTAATGAATGAATTATACTCGACTTTTATATATTTTAGCCTTTAAATAAGAGTACATAATTAAAGATTTTAGATAAACACTAAGGCAGGCAGTACCCTTAGTTTTTATATAATATCAATGATGACTTTTATTCATTTCAAATAAAAATAGTTATTTATAAAAATATAGAACTTGTGTCGATATAGCGAGCTGTATTTAAGACTCAACAAGCGCGATAATTGATGCTATATAAAGTGTTGTATATCTGTTACTGCATTACACAACAAAAATGCTATTAAAACTATTACATAATTATGTTATATATTTTATTAATAACTTCCCGTTTTAAAATTAAAATTAAAGATTCAGAATGAAATAGATAATAGAACTAATAATTTTAATATACTTTATTATAAAATACAAACTACAAGTATCATGTCCTACATAGCGTTCCTCTGAAATGGAACGTAGATATCATTCT
Source organism: Urbanus proteus proteus (assembly GCA_018251915.1). Classification (NCBI taxonomy): domain Eukaryota; kingdom Metazoa; phylum Arthropoda; class Insecta; order Lepidoptera; family Hesperiidae; genus Urbanus; species Urbanus proteus. The sequence continues at coordinate 12,614 of DWPV01000853.1, read as the reverse complement.
TTTCATTCATTCAATGAATTTTAGCAGTCATACGTTTTTGACTTTTCATTTTCATGTTCTGTCTGTCGTCGATCGTTTATTAACGAATTTATCAATATCTAAATCGGAACAATAGTAATTTTAATCTAATCAGTAAAGGAATCGCCCAGAATTTGGATAGTGATTACTAATAAGCAAATTACACCTAAAGTGCCCATCGTCAACAGTGTAAACTCGCAAGACGCGTAATTATGTGAAGTTTTTGTGCACCATACGTATCGTGTTGCGACATCAACAATGAGTCGGTTCGCGGAGCAGCTGCTCTACTCTCTGCCAGCGAACAGCTCCAATGGCACCGACGACGAGGGCTGCATGCTGGTGAACACCTCGCAGAGCGTCATCATAACCGGAGCGTACAATGGGATTCCACAAACGTTGATTTTGAATTTGGTATCGTGGGCTTGCCTCATCATATTGTTCACTGTGCTGCGACGGACGGCATGGAACTACGGAAGGATGGCGTTGGTGCAGCGCTCCAAGAGCAGGTGGACCAATTTGTTTTACCGGGGGCGGGACGGCGACGCGCTGGTGGAGCGGCGGCGCAGCGCCGACGAGTCCCTGAACATCGACGAGGGGTTCTTTACGTGGCTGCCGGCCGTGTTCCGCGTCACGCGGGAGCAGGTGCTGGCCAAGTGCGGGCCCGACGCCGTGCACTATCTCTCGTTCCAGCGACACGCCATCACGCTCATGTTCATAATTACTATTGTGTCTATAGGTATTATACTTCCTATTAATTTTCAAGGTACAAACTTGCAAGTTGATGCCAGCACATTCAGTCGGACCACACTGTCCAATCTGAACGGTAGATCCTACTGGCTCTGGGTACACACCTTGATCAGCATCTCCTTCCTGCCCATATCAGTTTTAATAATGAGGAGATGTACTGGAAGAAAACCTGTGCCCACATGTTTAACTGGCACAGTTATGATAACGAACATATCAAAGGCTGACAGAAATGAGTCTACAATTCGAGCATATTTTGCACATAATTTTCCACATATACAAATTGTGGACCTTAAACTCGCTTACAATATTAATAAGCTCAATGAGGTTCTGGAGAAAAAGGAAATGGTGACGGAAGCTTTACTATACACGGATACATATTTTAAGAAAACTGGAAAGCGTATTACTGTGCGGCCCACGCTTTGTGGCCCTGATATAGATGCTCTAGAATATTATACCATTGAAGAGAAGCGACTCAAAGATGAAGCTAAGAGATGCCGTGCTATTGTGCTTAATGATCCTCTTGGTATTGCCTTCTTGACCTTACCATCTTACCAACTAGCCGAACTCGTCATTAACAAATTTAGCTTGCACCGCGGTTGGGTCTTAAGCCATGCAACAAACCCCTCTGACATTGTTTGGGAAAACTTAAGCGTTCAACCTGGTGTTTGGTATCTCAAGGCGATTGTCGTCAACTTCTTCCTTTTCATAGTTCTATTTTTCCTGACAACACCTGCTATCATTGTCAACTTATTCAACACAATGGTCGTTAAGCCTGAAGCTCCGAGTCGCATCAGTAGCCTCATATTTGAGTTTCTCCCGACACTTCTATTGTGGACGATGGCAGCCGTAATGCCTGCGATTGTTTCGTTCTCTGACAAGTTTCTCTCCCATTGGACAAAATCTCAACAGAACTACTCTATTATGACCAAGACAGTTTCCTTTCTCCTCTTGATGACGTTGATATTACCTTCCCTGGGACTCGCTAGTGCCGAAGCGTTCGTATTTTGGACATTACATCACGATAAAAACACGCTACGCTGGGACTGTGTGTTTCTGCCCGACAAAGGAGCATTCTTCGTCAATTACGTCATCACTTCCGGGTTCATTGGTACCGCTCTAGAATTGATACGCTTCCCCGAATTGTTTCTTTACGTTTGGTATCTCTTACAATCGAAATCGAAGGCCGAAAAGAGTTATGTCAAAAAGGCGATCCTGTACGAATTTCCCTTTGGAGTTCACTACGCCTGGAGCTTAGCGATATTCTCCATAACCATGGTGTACAGTCTCGCTTGCCCCCTGATTGCGCCCTTCGGGTTGATATACTTCATGTTTAAGCATATCGGCGATAAACATAATTTGTATTTTGCGTATGGGCCAAGCGACATGAGCGGGGTCGGTGGCGGTCGTATTCACTCGACGGCCGTGAGACTCATTCGGATCTCTGTTTTACTTCTTCTCGTAAACATGGCGGCATGGGCCGGCCTGCGGGCTGGCTTCGAGGCTCGGACGATTATTTTAATAATGGCGTCGATAGTAGCTTTTGGTACTTTCCTCTTGCTCAGCCCGTTTCCCAGTTGTACTCCGCCCGCTCCGTTGCAAGAAGAGTCGAGTGTTCGGTTCCCGGAGTACATCGCGCCGGTGTTGACGAAGCCGTTGGAGTCGCCGCCCACTTCGACCCCGTCGACACCCGATTACGGGGCTTCATCTCCCGTCACCACTCATTCTTACAGCCCTGACCCTATTAACATATAAAAAGTATGTTTTAATTCGTGCATAATTCGCGGTGGTTTTTTTATCGTGAGACAAGGAAATATCGAAGATAAACGGCATTTTTGATAACGAAAAGGGTGGTAAGTATTAAAAATATGTAAATATTATGAATGCAATATTTTTGTATCACGATTAATATAATCTTACGTGATGAACTTAAGCAAATTTTATATTTTATCTAGTTTATTTTTAATGAAGCACGTACTTTATTGAGTACCGCACCGCAATGCAATATTGTTTCCAAATTGATCACAATGATATAATTGACTCTTTCTAGGAATATTATCGTTCATATCTCTTTATTATATTTAAAGCAAACGTCACTGAAATACTTAATTGTAATATCGTGTAGGAGTGTAGTTTATATATACTTACTAATAAATATAAATAAATTCAATAATATCAGTATGTAACAATAAAAACGATAAAAATATTGTGATAGTCTCCTAAGTATGTAATTCCTTTACATTTTAAAAGCTTCAAAGTAAAGGCATAGTCATAGTAGGTTCGTAGATACCTTATTCCGCAAGTGTAGCTATTTTTTTTTATCGAAATTAATATTTACACCCATTTTATTATAGTTTATTAACTTATCCCTTTTTTTACTTTTCGAAAACTACGTTAATTGCTAACCTAATTATAAATTTCACTTATATTGACTTATTTATCGTGTGATGTAATTGTGACATCTTTTTTAATCATTGTTGGTAGATGTTCATACACGTAAATTAAAAATATAATTTAGATTTTTCTTTTCTTAATCGTACCTTTTGATCGAGTAAAATATATTTAGATACACAAGACGAAATTATTACGATTCTTAATTTTTGTCATTTGGTAACTATTCCTAATGGGCGTCGATGCCGTGTCCAAAAAATGTGGTACGTTCCTGAGGTTTATGTGATTCGCCTTTTGTACAGTCTTTATTTTTTATGTTCTAAAGGTCACGATGAATAAGTCAATATCTTTATGGTATTTTGTAGCATAATAATAATAGATTAATGAAGTAATATTATAATGTAATAAAACCCCTCTGTTGTACATATATAGTCACGTATACAATAAAACAGGTTAAATTAATAAAGTTCTGTTGTTAAAAAATGATCTCGATAACTTGATGCCAGAGCCCGTACAATTCTATATGGCTAGTTATCAGAGGAAATGACTGTTTAGTCGAAGTCGTCACCATTCGTCATTATTCGTCATTGCCATCTGCAAACAACGTTTTTTATGAAGATACTTCTTGATTATTACTGTTTGTTTAATGTTTTGGTTCTCCATTAATAAGTATGAAGCATCTGTTAACCCAATTCGGATCATGGTGATCCACTTAAGATTTGTTTTTTTACAGAAACTGTTAAAAGTTAATCTGCCCTTTCATTCAAATTCCGGACCGTTTATACGTGAACTGCGCCCAAATGAAATACAAAAAAAGAATGTTTTATTCGTTGTTCATTGTTAGCTAATGTAATGCTAAAAAGTTATTAATGTAACACTACCTTTACATAATAAGTATTTTGTAAAAGGAGAAAATGTTGATAGCTACCCATTGTGGTATTGTTGGTTCAATTCACAGAAATATGGGCAATCCGTTTGTATTGGTATCTGATGACGTGATTATTGACTCAAATGGTTAACGAAATTTATTCATACTAACTTTGGAAACAGACTTTTTTAAAACAATGTTGCTTTTATTAAACAGTCATACATTCCATAAATTCTGATCCCTTGGCTATCTATCTGTATTTTTGGACATTTTGTAGTTACTCGCTTCGAGGCTGGTACTCGACCTTGGGTATAAAAATACGAATAATGATGCTCATAACAGACAAACAGTCGTTAAGATGTTGACTAAAACTTAGTGACTGCTATTTGCGTCCCTGTGTGTGCGACTAAACTTACCTATAGTTTACTTATACATCTTTTTTTTTAAAGACAATAATAAAATATATTTTCGCAATTCAATTGTTCTTTCGCTTTCGGTTATTTATAAATTGTGTCTCGTTCATTCAGCATTTTGTAATGAACTATGTAAATAAGGAGTGTATTTTGTGATTGCAATGGCTGTCTCATTTGTTGCTTTAATCCGTTTTCTGTAACATATTAATTTATTAGCTATGTATCTTTGTATAGATGATATAATATATTTTTGTTATAACGTTGGAATAGCTAATACAATATCATTAATATTAGTTTTTTGTAAACATAGAAGTACATTTTAAGTAGGTACATACTTATGTCGTACGTAATTGTATGAGTTCAATCACAATTTATGTTAAACGGTAGTCAATTTTACGCCTATGAACAATATGTTCTTACTTAAGTATTATTTTTATAAAGAAAATGTGTTAACCAATTTCTTATAATATATTATGTGGATCGAGTGATTAAAAAAAACGAGATTTGACAAGTAGTAGGGTTAGAAGACATTCATTTTAAAACATATTAAATATGTGTATTTAACAAGAATTCGATAAAAAATGAAAATAATTTGTGATGATGCAAGTGGAAGACTTGTAAAAATGAGGTAACAGATATATTAATTATGGCCCCAAATCGGGGATCGAAATTATCAAGCTTTCACAAATATTTTCGTAACGTTGACTACCGGATTTTTTCCAAAATTTCGGACGATGTTAAAAATCACTATTCTTTGAGCTAAAGATAAACACGTGATGTATTTTCAGCTTTATATTATTCTCGTTAACTATTTACTGGCAGCTACTGAACAATGCCTGAACAAAGTAAAATAAAATGTATAAAACGATGTGTTTTTATTTATTTTGTAATACTTTTCTACGTTGTAATTGATTGTCAGCCAATTTGATTTGAATTTACTGGACCGATTAAGTTTGCTATCTACATATATCAATGCTGGAGAGCGTAATTGCTGTAACTCAAAAATGTGCAACTCTACACAAGAGCGGAAACAAAATCATAAAATCATATTCGCTCTTGTGTAGTTACATATTTTTGACTTACAGCAATTACGCTTATAATTATTAAAATTTAAATCATAGGTGTAGGATACAACTAAAGTATGATTTAAGATTTACATATGTATCTATTTCATATACAATGATTCAGTTGTCATTGGCGAGGAAGACAGCAGATAAACATTTACCATACCAACGATCTTTTCTCGCTTTGTTCTTCCCTTTTCTGTAGCTCTAGTAATATCTATGCGTAATGCATTAAATGCGTCATCACATAACATAGCAACGTTGTGACCTTTTACTTTTATGAAACATATATCAATCCTAGTGGTTCGTAACTTGTTTAGATTAGGTACAATTACAATGATATTCTAATTGCGAACCATATAGCGTGACGGAAAAAGGAGACTGTCTTTCTTTTGACACATCGGTAATGATTTCGTCATTACCTATAAACCCACCCAATGTTTTATGTAATATTTCGATCATATTTTGGATTTCTGCAAAAATGATCCTGCACAATGTTCTTTGGACAGTAAGTTGAGTAGTTACCTTTATTTATCCACACATTTATTAGGAAGTCGTAAAGTTATTAACTCCGTCGTTTCATTAGTTAAATCATAATAACCACTAAGATGTCTTATTAAACTAAAATATTCCAAATGCGACGAATTCCAGAAAAAAAACATTATTTCGTGCGACTATGTAGTATACGGCTTCAGAGATTACGATATGTACGATACTCGTGCAAATAACAAGTTTCGTGTAGTGAAAGGCACTTATTTTCGTGAATTCATACTATTTCATACACCTTATACAATACAACTTACAGTTTAGTTACGTGGCAAACCGAACGTGTTCTAATATGATAATAATGATATTAATATGCCACTAGGTCGTATGATTCATAACGAAATGCAACTGCACTAGTACTAGTACACGCTGATTAAACTGTTTGTTGCATAAATAAACAACAATTATGTTAATCAACCGATATTAGACGATAGGTACTTGTTGCGTATGTTACTGTTATATTTGTATCTACTTGGCTACAATCTATTCGTCGTACCATTCTCGGGGTTTGCGAAAAACCACTTTTTACAAACAAAATAGATTAGTTGATTAAGTAAAGGATTAGTGGCCACAACGTGTTGAGTGCTTTCAAACCTTCAAGGTTCGGTCAGGTTTACCGATACAATGTTTATGGCCGAAACTAGTCTGGTTCAAACTCAACCTAACAATTAAATTTTTGATTTTTAGATCGGTTACGGTTATGTGTCGGTGAGATGATTTAGACCAGTATTTCCCAAAGTGGGCGATAACGCTTCTCTGAGGGCGCTAGAGGTCTAGATGGGGGCGGTGAGGGTTCAGAAAAATTGAGGCGCGCTGATGTCCATAGTCGGCAGTGGTCACTTACCGACAGATGGGTTGTATTGTATGCTCATTTGCTATTGACATAACATAAAACAAAAACAAAATGGTTAATTAAATTCCAGGCGTAATATATTATTGAGGTTTTTAAGTTTTAAAAATGGGGGGCGCTACAAAAAACTTATTTTCAAAGTGGGCGTTAGAGGAAAAAGTTTGAAAACATCTGATTTAGACCTACCCGATACTCATCTTGGCTTTACTGTCATAACATTATGTGAGAGTGTGTAGCTAAATACGCTCGACTTGATGGACTGTATCACTGCATGCCACATGCGTTTTTTATACAACAAAGCAACATACTACAGATATTAGATAGAGTAGGTTTATTTTTCTGTAATTAAAACCAAATATGTACTTAGTGCAGACACCTATATTTATATAATTCCAATACCTCTGTAACGTAAGAAAAATGATTGAGTACCTAATGTGCCTACATATGATTAAGCTACGTGGTACGTTGATCGGATTTTTTAAATAAAATCAAATTCTAATCTTTGTTAAGTTGGGTTGTCCAGAAGAATGTTTATCTGAAATTATTCAACAACGCAATATATGTATTTAAATCTGTTCTACTTCTTATGTATCTCCATATAAACTTAGGATTACTTCTTCTATTACGTCGATATTAGTGTAAGTAACGCAATGGCGTGTTGTAAAGTGAAAAAATAGATTAAAATATATTTTATTTATCCAAGCATAAAGCATACTAATAAATAAACGCGATAGTGTATCGCCTGTTTTAACGCGATGACGTAGGTGCCTAAAACAAGTACCTATTGGTCATTCTACTTCTACTGAATAAAACATTACGATAAATTGATGTGATAATCGTATCGCTTGAGCTCCACGACGTTGATACAACACCTTTAATGTATTCTTTTGTAATTAATGGGTTAATTAATTTTTTATTTATTTAAATATTTATATACTAGGCATTTTATATAAATTGATTGGCGAGGCCACTAAGAAGGCGCATCTAGGTCAAGCGACTGAGATTTCCTCGCACGTTTTCACTTAACGCATCTCATTTTGGCAGAATGGCATCAGTCTGTAAGATTAATCTAGAAATATATAGAAATCTTTTATTGATATTTACCCTTTTAAGGACCGATAACGTATTTGTATCTACTGTTGTTTATACACTCTGTGAAATGATTATCTTTACTTTTAATTACCTTATTATAGAAATACTTTTACGAAACCAAATAAAGGACCTACAGGGTATTTGCTGCATTTATGCATTTCATAATATAGAAATTATTCTGTATTATGAAATTACAGTTTGTTATGCTTTCTTCATACGATCTCGGTTTACGTTAAACGTGCCTAAGCGGTCCGCTAGAAGCACTGCATGTAGTTTTATGGGCCCGCACTTAAACGAGGAATGTTTCACTAAACGCAATAATATTGAGGCGACAAGTCACGTACCGAATAAACGATTTTTATCCATTTGTTTGCAGTGTTATCAACACATGATTCACATTTAAATAAACTGGATTAACGAAATACACCTGAAGCCACTTTAGATTCGGTCAGAATTAATAAATATAGATATTTATTTAAGTACAATGGTAACGCTCGAATTTTGCAATATCATAATTATAATTTTATTTAAACCACTTAAATACTTCGTAGCATATTGAGCACGTGTTGTCTGTTTATTAATCTTACTTGATACTGTGATATTGAAAATGCAATAAAGCTAATGTCCTCTGGACCATAATAGAGCTCTTTACCCTTAGTAAAAAAACGCTTTCAACACTCACAGCTCCGCTGTAGGAGTTTTTCATTTAACGTGGATGCATTGGACACACACATAGACGACTCCACTTAACTCTGAACAGAAATCAAAGTATATCGTTCTGGTAGCTGTCTAGCCAGAAATCGAACCCGGGCCCCACTGTGTGTCAGATTGATGTAGTAACCGCTCCACCACTCGCGTCTTCAAAGAGTAAGAGTTTATTACGTTTCATTGAAACAATTTCGGGTTCCGTTTGCTCCCGTTTCTTCCGTAGAAAAATTTTAGTACCTGAACGGTCCGTTACGAGAGTTGCATGTAAATATATGAGCGCTAACGTGAACGAAGGACTGAAACAAACGTTTCACCGAAACATAATAAACTCGTTCTAGGGGTGCTCTTGCATGTTGTAAGAGGACTGTAAAACGGAATTTCCGGGGTTCAGTATAAGCGCGAATCACTCGGCCAACAACTCCAAGATGTGTGGGCATACCGAAGTAAGCAAGAAGCACCCGAAAACCGAAAATGTGGAAGAGCTTGCCGAACTACTTTCCTAGACATTGTCTGACAATATAGGAGGACGCCGCGCCGGTTCCGTTCCGTTGGAGATCCTGGATTCGGGAGGTCCAGCTAACTGACTAAGGTGGTTTCAGTATGAAAATCAGTTTTAGTAAGAAATCCACACAACTCGATATTTCTGCCAAGACACCGTGGAAGTGGAACGTAGTTAAACACGCAAAAAAGGTACCTATATAGGTATCGAATCACGTCGGTAGAACGCAATGACTTATTCTATAAACAAAATGGTAGGTTTTTACTTAGTCATTGGGCCAAAAATAAATTCAAACAATAGTATTGACGATTTTAAAATACGCAATGCTATTTTTACTCTTTCTTACAATAAATAACTATAATGGTTACCTACCTACATAGTTACCTACTGTTTTCTGTGTTCCAATATTACATCTTTACTATATTTATGTAACACTCCTACTATCACCATTTTCATGAATTAAAATTGAAGGCCTAATTGGTATGAATTTCACCTCCAATGCTGTTCCAAGGAACCTTCAATACAAGAACACACTGAAGTCGACTCGCAATTAGCAAATTGGTTAACGATGCTCATGACATTCCTCCTGCCTGTCAAGAAGGCAACCCGCAGTGGGCAGGATATTTATTAATTATATAGATATTAATTGAATTGGGAACTTAGACATTTCTATTTATGTACACAAGTAGGTTTCAATTTTTGATACAAAAGGCAGGCTGACTCACACCTAGGCAATCATTAAGTGTGGCCTGTGTGGCTATTATCATTGTTGCTACTTAGGTCGATAGATAGGTACCTATATCTTTTGATGTTACAAAGTGATTAAAGTTACAAATTAAATAGATAATCTTCATCTTACTTAATCACTTTCAAATAATATCGTGTGTTCCAAAACAGATACTTATTACTACCTATACGACTAGTTCGATTCGTTCAAGTTACCTACAAAAAATGTCTCTATATTTGGGCTCTTGTTTTTTATCGTGTTGGATTGATCGAACAAAGCATTCCAAGCTGTTTTGCACAGAATTCCATTACTAAGTAAAATGTTTATGAGATTGCATTACGTCATAACTACTCATAATGGAAGCACACTCGAACGTAATACAGGAAAGATAATGATGTCCAATGTGAATTGTAAACAGTACGTGTTTTCAAATTAACCTGTTATGGTACGAATATAGCCTCTCAGTAACGTAAACAGTCGTGGTAATCTTTAGGCCGAATGCAGCGAATTTACGCTAATGAACTATGTATTCTTCACTTATAGGTGGTAGAACCCCGTGTGATCCAATTCCGGCGGCACCACCGCTACACCTACTTCTGCTTTAAAACAATAGTGGTCAGAGTTGTTGTGTTCTGGTTTGAAGGGTGTAGTAAGGGAGACATAGGTAGGTACTTATTCGAGGGGATCAAACTTAGTCATCAGGGGTAGCAACGCATCTGTGGCCCACCTCAGGCCGGACTGTGATTTTATGTGGGCGACATTGGCCACTTATCATCAAGTGGGTTGCATGCTCGTTTGCTACTTCCATCGCGTCTAAATCAATAGAGATAGTCCATGTTTTCGCAGTAGCTCTTTGCAGCTACTGTCAACAATTTGGCAATAAGATTCTGCAACTGCTAGCCAGATCACAATCAATTGCCAATTATTCGGCTTAAACAGCCTTGAACGACACAAATCAGTGCCTGCACTATTGAAAGTTGAGATTCACTTCAAAGTTGATACCTACTACGAAGGCCAATAGGTATCTACGCATTGATGCAGCGTGGTGGAAGTCCGGTAAGTAATCCTCCTCGTAGCCTCGTATTATGCCAAGCATTGTATTGTTTCAATAGTTTGAAACGCATGGCGCGTTTGAAAGTATTGAAACAATCAATCAAAGTATTGAAACAATCAAGGAGTCCTAAAAATTGGAATCCAATGTAGGTACAATACGTTTTTGCAGCTCGAGGCTCCCCTCGATAAGAGAGAGGAGTATCGCTCCAGATACTCCCCTCTCTCTTATATGGTGACGCCCTTGGTTTTACTTTTAAAAGGTAGCTATTAGACTATTAAAAATCTATATTTGGGGTAAATTTTTAATGTTTTTAAAAATGGATTTCCCACCTACTTCTTAAGTTGCCCTTGGGCCTTGTACCTAAGTGAAGCAGACTATTGTTCCATTGCCTCGTAATCAGGCAGTGACCGATTGTTTTAAATCATTGATAAGTGAGTTTTTGCTCTTATCAAAGGCTTCTTGTTACCAAATAACCACATTACAAACACTTATATATTTCATTTTAGGACAATGGAGAAGTATTAAAGCTTAAACAATATTTAGTTTATTTAACGGGAAACATAATAAAGTGCAATAGTTAAGCTGAGCTTTAGTGCATTTCTTTAATGTATAATATTCCCCAGAAATCTAATATCACAGCACAAGTCGAAGTTGTGTATGTACATCTATTTCTGCAGATTTAAGCTATGAGCCAATATAACCCTAGGTCATAATCTTAGATAGGTCCTAACCTTCGATCAGCACGTGAGTGAAGGTCCTAACACTTAAGATTCTTTGATCGCTCCATGTGCTCAAGCAATTAGAATATATCAAAAAATGGTTAATCTGCGTATTCATAGTTTGCAACACTCTGTTCATCAACAACATCTGTATTCTAAAGTTCCTTATTAAAAACCGAACCCGTTAATCCACTCGGTACATGGTTTTTTTTTGTAATAGGGAAGTATCAAACTAACATGAAATCAACTTACTATTAGGTGAAATTACCTGACGATTGCCAACCATGGACACTTGCATTAAAACCCTCCCTGGTGGACGTCCTCGGACCTGCTAAGAGGACTCCGTGTTCAGTAAGGAGGGCCATCCGGAGTTAACTGAGCGCTATAACCAACTTTGTGTAGAACAAGGGCTTTACCTAAAGCTAATCACAGGAATGTCGACATTCTTGAAGACCGAGAGGATCTTATATGCCAGGGAGCCAATGTCGTAGGCAAAGTGATAAGCCTAGACAGATAAATTTAACTACACAATTACAATTCGCGTTTTATAACACAAGGTTTAAATAAATACAATATTTTAATAAAAATTACTTCTTATTGATCATATAAATTATTAACAAATTACAGGTGAATGAATGGACATAATGGAGGATGAGTGGACATTGCTAATGCTGTACTCTTTGATCACACTTAATTTAAAACAATCCATAATCATAAACAAAAGCAACTATCAGTTACAATTTTTAAACTTTTATGACGTACAAAGCAAATTTGATTCACAACAAATATTCACAGAGTAATGCCAATATTTCATTGTAATTAAATGTAGAATTTATATTCACCAGACTGTAACAGCTGTGCATTCACACATTTATACTTATTAACATTTACATCACACAATTCACTCGTAATCCTAATAAA
>DWPV01000852.1:0-24231 GCA_018251915.1 Urbanus proteus proteus | reverse complement strand
ACCTGAAAATTGATTTAAATTATTTTTTACTTTTTTGTGACTAGGAAGTCGGTTTTATTTTTTTGTTAAAAGTTAATATCTTTATATTTACGGTACTATTCCTCTTCTTTAGTAGGTGGGTATTGTCAGGTCACTAAAAGGAGTAACAAGTTAACAGATAAGATACGAACAAGTAACTGGAAGCTCTATGAGTATATAGTTGGTATATACAACCTTCGAGATGTCGCCTTATATGTTGTCTTAGGTCAGTTACAGATGACACCCACACGGAGGAAGTTGAAATCCTTTGTGCGCTGGACTATTTCATTTTTAGATGAAATATTACAATAAATTATTACATAACAGGTTTAGCAGTTCTTATAAAATATAAATAGGTCCCTAAAAGTACTTTTGATTGCTGCAAATATGTATAAGAGTAGAGAAAGTACGTCATTAACGGAATTCTTTTTGAACATCTTCCAATACCATTTGGCAGAGTGTTTTGTTATGAAGAAAAAGCGGTGAAAAAATCCATAACACACAACTTTTTATTCGTTTTGTTTGCAATTTTAACTTACCTATGCCAATAGAGCTTTTGGGTCATATCACAATATATGATTAATAGGCGATTGAACACAACCATCAATATGCGTAATAAATCAATACATCTGTTATGAACGTTAAGATGATACGAATGTTGAATAGTTACGCAAAAATACAGCTCAATCGAAAATTGGGTAGAAAGTGCATAATTTTTGCAAAATTTTATTATAAAAGGACACGGGATAGGTGAGAAAGTAGAGATAGTAAAATATAGGGCTTTGAATTAAGACTTACACATATGACATATACATGCGCACCAACATTGGTGCATAGTCTTTATAGTCAGAAAGGGAATCAATCCGGGTTACCCCACGCCCCAGACTCAGTCATCCCATAGGTATGCGTGGTGAGGCGTAACGTTTAATAGCATCATAACAGACCTAAATCCTAAAGTCTAAAATAGATAATGTAGACTCACTTGCTTACGTCCGTTTTTGTTAAAATAAATATTGAACTAGGATGTGCCCCTTAAGAAAACAAGAGTGACTTAACAGGGAAAATGGTATTGACGTCATTGATGACGGGTACAGATAAGTATAGACGAGACGCGGCACATACTTCATCTGACAAACCATATCGTACACTACAAGGAACTAACAGTAGACTTCTCAGAAATGATTGACTTATTTTAGACACACGATCCTGTTACGCTTTTTACACTGATAGCTTTACACTACGGTTTTCCTGTATTATAAGTACCATGGACATACACCCAGACTCAGAACAGAAATCGAAATTAATCATTTAGACATAATTAGACCCATGAACAAATCACTCCGCGCTTCGGGTCGTCAACTAATTTATTGAAATTAAAAATAACCTCTCGCCTTCGGGATGTGGTTTATTGAGAAGCTCTGATTTTTTTTTACAAAAAAATATAACAATAGTAGATTTACAATATTAGATTTTACAAAATCACATGTTCAGGATGAGCTATTTTAGAAGTGGGGCGAAGAAGGATTGTAGAGCATTTCAGAGTGTTTCAAAAAATTTCGCCCTATCTCTTAGGTCACGGAAAGTTAAGGAAATTCTGACTCGATATTCTCATGATTTTGGACCATTAGCGTAAATATCTGTCACGTACTGCAAGTCTTCTACTTGAACACCACAAATTGTTTTTCAGTTAAACGATTCGCAAACCGCAGATTAACCCTAACTAGTAAGAAATGATATTTTACATATAACACATACATGCCGTCTATTAGAGAAAAGGCTCACTTCGCATGCACGTATATAAGACCAGTCATCGATTTTCGGAGAAATGAAAAAAAATTAAAAGCGTTGTTGGGTTTTTATCTTTTACGTCCGTTCGTGATTAAATACATATGGCACTAGGATATGTTCCTTAAGAAATCTTGTTGCAGTTATTTCACAGGGAAACTTCCTTGACGTCATCAATGACGGCTCAATATGAAGTATTGACAAGGCGTGATTCTTAATCTATCCGATAAACCAATTCCAATAATGCCCCCGGAGGTATTTTTAATGACAGCATATTTCTGTACAAGAGTACGCAAGTTTCGGAGAAAACTTGTCCGCAATATCTATTATGATATGCATTTGCGTTAGATAAACCACTTTTTGTCCCTCTTTAAGAAGTATGTGCATTAATTTATAGATACATAGAATTGAGAGCGTAATAGGACTTTTTAGTATTGTTCCTTTCACTTTATAACAAGAATTGTGACGATATCAATACTGTTAAATTTAACTCGACTGCTATTATTTGTTGATTAAGTAAATAACTTAACAGCATTATCATTCTGCGTTTTTTTTTTCTAATTGGTAGTATAAAATAAAAGTAACATATATTTATGTAACTACGTTAACAGGTTTTAACATTGATTAATTTTTATGTTATTATTTAATACCAGAGGCTGTATAGAGCAAGGCCTGAAAACTATGTTTTAATGATGTCATGTTCCCTAACTTGATCCCATAATTTTCAATCAAGGCAGCCGTTTTGAATTGCTATTCCTGATGCCGTAGTATTCAACCATTAGTTCTACTAAAACAAACCTTTACTAACGAATGTCGTCATCAACCAAGCTTTATTGCGTTTACCTACGAATATTAATAGAAACGATATTTTATTACCTTATTACATTTTATTAAGTGAATAATAATATGTTACTATGACGGTGGCGCCTTACAATTTAGTCGTCAATAGTTTTACCGGTTGTAACAAATGTACCTAGTCGTAATCCAAGCGTCATTGCGTTTGTCTACGAATATTAATTGAGCAGATAATTTATTCTCTTATTTACATGTACTTAATAATCGGATTACTAAGAACTATCTGTATACTTATCCCTTCTTAATAATGATTTAGCAAATGAGTATGCTGTCCTGTAGTGGCACTGCCGTCATTCGGGAGGTAACTCGGATGGTCGTCCAGCGCGCCAGGGCCCAAAGGTGTCACGATCACCACATGTCTACAAAACTCGATATCTTCCAAATGCGCCAAATGTGTGACTCACTCAGGGCGCCAAATGTGTGAGTCGCTAAGGACGCCAAATGTGAAATTTGTCCGGGGCGCCTAATTGGCTAAGGTCGGTCCTGGTTTGTGGAAACTGCCACCTAAATGCGAACAAATACGTTGCTACACCTAAGAAGAAGAAGAAGGTATATTCCCCGTACTACATACTTTAGACCAGAAAATTGCTACCGTTATTAGGCAAAAATAGATGTGGCCTGAAATAGAAACCTGACCCTATTTCTACCTTTTTTATTTTTAATTCTACCTACTTACTTACAAAATTAAAATATTTTTATTAAATCAAAAGGTTATCTTTATACTTGGAAAAGTTATGCTCATCTTGCAAATGTCGTATCAAAAGAATGGGCTGGCTAGACAGCTTGACGTCGTTTTGTTCTTATCTAATACCGTAGCTATAGGACACCTACGAAGATATCGTAGTATATCAACAGGAAACTCGACTGATATGGACACAGGTGTTACTATGGCATGATGGAGATTCACGGAACTGAAACCTGACGTAATGTGCCATCCGGATGGCATATCCGAATCACTCTCGTTTGTACTTGTGTATTGTGGATTATCCGATGACTAGACGACATATACAAAATTGGTGTAATGAATGAATAATTTATTTGGCCAATAGAAGCTTTAATGAGAACAGATTCTTGTCCAAATAGATCACGTGTGTACGAGTATAAATTTTGTTGATATGTTTTTAATGTATTTTCATGTAGATACCTAGATAGGTATAAGCTTAGCTCAGCGCAAGTCCATCATACCGGTATAACATAGAAGATTCCAGGTTCAGTTCCCACCCAGCCAGAAAAGTTATTAATGAATTAAGATTTGTGTTCTGAATGTTAGTATAAGGCTTTAGTGATAGTGGTAGCCACGATGAAAGCGCATTTTTTATAAACATGATACAAATTGTTCTTAGATCAGAGTCCTAGGTAGCTAATTGTAATATAGCTTTATTTGAATTGTTTCATCTTCTTCCAAAGAAACGTTTTATTTTACTCAAAGCTTATATGGATATTAAAAGCCATATTTTATTTTTTTAGCAAAAATTGATTGACATAAGTACGCACGCAATAAGGAAAATACTGATTTCATAGTAAAAAACTTGACACTTCCGTTTATAGTCATTCATCTATAAGGAGGCAAATACGTTGGAGATCAGACTTTATAATTCGATAAGATAGAGAAAGTATGCGAGTTTCTTACTCGCTGATTTCTGAGTCAACTGAAATTTTTCATGACTAACTGTAGAAGCAAGTATGTGAATGAATCAAACTAAATAAAATTACTGAAGAAATTTCACCAGATGCCAAAGTGAAGCATTCGACCTTCGTTCAAATGAAATAAAATGATAAACTCTAATACATATTATATTGATTAATCATTGGGTTTTTTAAAACTTCTTTATAGGAAAATGTGTTAATTTTGATTGAAAATAGAAGCTGAAAGGCAATCTATTTGCGGCGATACAGGTAGATAATCTATTTAAAGGTTCGCCCACATTATGTTATATTAAATGTCATTACTTTTATTGTGCAATGCATTGGTTACAATTTCATACGTGACAATATGTAAGATGTTCGCAAAAACAGTGTCGAATTTTGTAGAATCTACAATTTAGGCTTTAAAAATGTAAAGTTGTTTCATATTTATCGAATACCTTCCCTTAAAACGAACAACTCAAATTAAATGGATGTACTTTTGATTTTTTAAAGAAAATATACATATAATTAATAATAACTATTATTTTATTTTTATTTATGCATTAGGTACCTTTTGTAATCATCAATAGCTATTGCCGTATATTTAATCCAAATATTTATACTTAACCCATATTATTTAAAGACATTTTTATTTGTTTAGTTATTTTTAGGATTTATTGCGACAATTATTATGAACGACTATCTAATTGACTAATGATTTTATTTCGATTATATTTTATTTATTCGGATTATGAATAGTTTTTTAAATAAATATCTAATTTATTTGTATAGTTATTTTATTGTCTTCTGTAATAGGCAAATTATTTATGATAATGCTCAACTGCGAAATTTTCCCACGTTTAATATTCAGTACATTCATGCAAATGGGTACAGAGTTATTACGAGCAAATATAAAATACCTATTTAAAAATAATAAAATTTGCTCATAAAATAGAACTCGAAATAGTTGCGAGTTGATTTCAGTTCGCTAGTATGTGCGAGTGAAAATCAACCCCTAGATGCGACCGCGGCTCAGACCCTCGACTACATAAACGCGACTGGGTGGGACGGGCCCGCCCTCCACTGCCGCGGGCCACCAATGGCCGCAGCGAACCGCTACAAGAAAACCCCACCGGCTATTCGTCATTTCGCCCCCCCTGCCAACGCCACGTGCTCTAAACCAGGCTTTATTATACGCGCTGTCACACCAATTCATTTAGTCGCTTACCCGACACGACGCGTGCGACATTACACCTTTTCGGGGATGTCAATTGAGATCGACTGCTATGGATTGCACTAAGATCCCGTACTTCGCGTCATTCAGACGAGCCGGCACTGTGATAGTTAGACAAAAGATGGAAATTTCGGACACCTGTTGCAAGCCCCTACCGTGTCCCACCTCGGACTGCCCGATGGCTGTGCACAGGCCGGCAGGTTGTGAACAATGTTCTAGGACTAGATTAATTAGCCAATACAGTGACTGTGATAGTGATATAGTGGATAGAAGTCGTCCTTACAGATCGAGTTCGGCGAGAAGCAGTAAGATATATTTTTTATTATTTTTTCCCAGTAATATTTTTTTAAACTTAAGAATTTTATTATTAAACAGTTATTAAGAAATTTAAGTGATTATTATTCTTATTATTAAAAATAGAAACATAATACGAAAGCTTCAGCGAATCTTATATCAATAGAACCAGGTGATTCCCCTGAGGATGAATTATCAGTTCGAAAGGTTACAGGAAGCTTACCTTGCATTGCACTGTATTTATAAAACAAATATCCGGCGGGCGCTAGACACACCTATTCTCATGTCCGTCTCATTGTCGCTCCAATCTCGTTCCAATCTCGCATTAATCTCGTCTGTCCGCAGTCGAGCTTACAATTTCATTACGCGCAAAAACACCGCTCGATCGCGGCCCTACAATGTTAAACACGAAGATCAGAACTAACTAACTAGGCTTAAACTGCAATTAAACTAGCGTACTGTTACCGGAATGACATATCAGACTAAATGTTTTTATCCTTTAAGAGCGGCACACAGTTATGTCCGCGCGGCTCTGAGGGTATGTTTCGTAATTATTAGCACTATCGCCGGTCCCTCTATATAGGGTCATGAAATGATTTAAATGACGTCCTATAAAAAATACGGGTACCTATCTAAACCCATTCGTAAGATCCGATCAGATCATATACGCTAGTTTACATCACACTGTTAGATACTTCGACTCTACAAACTCTACATAGTTTCGTTATAATAATTTCTTAGTTTTGGTATAAAGTATAATTTAACTTATATTATTATGACATAATTACAATGTTTTGCATTTATATCAATTACTTTAAAAGATGAATTCCACTTTCATATCATTCAAATTTTATTACGCTTGTGCTAAATTTTCTATTAAAAATAAGTGTTCTAAAGCGGCTCATAGTTCATTAGAGCGAATCCATTAAATACAATATAAATGTACCTGTAATATAGATACATTATGTACTACGCGGTCCACAATCGGAAAATTTCCATTTATAGGTCATAGTATTTTACAGACGATGCCAAAGGGTCACTATGTCGCGTTAAAAGGTCACTATGGCACTTAAACTTTTAAATGACCTCGAATAGGTATAGATTTTTATCAAACTTTAATCATAAATATCCTCAGATTTTACCTGAGACACCAATGAGTCTTCTTATAATTATCAGTATTTACCTATTATAATAAGAAACATGTCTACCTGTTGCAACTTTGTTAAATTATGTTAAGTCATATATATAGTACAGAGGGCGATGGTTAATTGGTTCACTATGGTCTTTGAACATTAACCTATAAACGAGAAACAAGCATGCAGTCATAGGCATCCTAAGACCTACATATAGTTGACCGCAAATGGCATTGAACTTCTGTCTAGTTTAAAGGCGGTAGCTAAACTTCTATGTATTAGGATAATTTTATTTACTAATTTAATCTAATTTACTCCACTTACATTAACATTGAACTTTCTTATACTCGTTTTGATTTTGTGTTTCTACATTCTGTCTTTTGTAGATAATTCATTGTAGGCTAGAAAGATTTTTTTGTCACAGCAGGTATTTCAGAAGTTGGACCTTATGCTCATTAGCTCCCTCATTATTATAGGAAAATGTTCTCATAATTAACGCCTTTTTACAGTCATTAGAATGAATAGAATACCAATAACGTAATAGGCTTAATGAAGACGGTAGATCCTTGTAGATTAACGCTAATTTGTAAGTAAATGTAAGTAAGTTTTATTACCTCGTCATTATTAACATACAACATTATCGAAACTATTTAACTGCAGTTAATCACCCAATGCTACGTGTGCCAATAAGATAACATAGCCTCAAATAAAGAATGAGATTGAACAATAATTTTTCCCGGAAGTGTTTTTCGCAACACCATTTAATGCGGATTGCCGTTATTTTGTAATTTACTTGTGGGTTGAGCGTGTCACAATTCCGGTTCACAGGTATTAAACTTAAAAAACCCATTTGATATCCGCAATGGAAAAAATAAACCTACATACACTAGGTTCAGTCCCGCGGAGTACTATTAAACCTTTTTGTAACGCAACAGATTTAAAATAGTTTGAAGTGATTAATAAAAACGTTTTTGTATTTTTAATTACAAGAATGTCGTAACGTAACGCCGCCACCGAGCTATTCACACGCCCTACGACAATTATGTCACTACTCGTAGGTTGTGGCTAATATTGTGACGTACATAAAGTCCGACAAAGTGCATTATTAACTAACTCATAAGATTATGTTTATAAATATTACAATTTTTTGATATTTTGCAATTTTTTTATTTCAATATTTTTACAATGATTATTTATCATTTATTCATTTTAATTATTTGAAAATAGATAAAATTGTATAACCCATATTTAATTAATTATTATGTCTAAATATTGAAGTTTATTATTATATAACAACCCTATTAATTTTTAATTTGTTAAATTTGTCAAACGGATGTGACAAACTTTGTGAGATAAAAATTATTAAAATTTATTTTAATAGAATAAATACTATCTTACATACAAAATTAAATAGTGATTGAAAGTTAAAAAACAATTATAAAAATAAAATCAAAATCGCACAGTATAATAAAATAAAATTCGTAGTTAAGTGAAGAGAATCCTGTACATACTTACGTCATTATTGAGAGAGATTATAAAAAGAAACGCAGAGTCCAGTGTCATGTAGTAATAGCGAATGCGCGCTCCGCTCGATTTCATGAACTATGTCCGAGTCATTAGGGCCGCGATCCACTCCCTCATTAGCAGCGTTTTCACATAAAACCTCCTACATTTACCCGCCGTAAGCCGAGCCGCTACAATTATAAACAGTTATTTCAGTGAGACCGAGCCCTTGTAATTACGCTGCTTAGCCGTCACATTTAGCTCAACATGACCATTCGATCTTTATTTGTAAAGCTCAATTATTTCTCCTTACTACCTGCGATGTGAAAACACATCCCACCGAGGGGCAAAGACACCATAAATTTTCATTTATTTTCCATTAAAAAACTTATCTGTGAAATTGCGTAATATCACCCGTTACCTCATTATATTTTAACTCGAGGGAAATTTGCGCTTGTTTGGTTAATTTGAGGGCGGACCGCGACCATCCGATGCCCGAAGATGCTATTACCGTTTAGAGCGATTTTCAGTTAATGAGGAGGGCACCACCGCGTACTGTGTGATACGCACTGACACGCGCGTATTCGTGCGATAATAGCTCTTATTATGCGCAGTCAAATTTTATGAGCATACGGGTTGTTGCCGCCGCTAACAAAATAATGAATGGACTGAATTAAAGGACTATTATCCTCAAACATAAGGCCCCTTCTATTCAATGACACATCTCTGAACATTAATAATACCGTTAAGAATATGAAACGGTACCCTTAATTTCGGTACAAGATTCTGACATGAGATATCAAGGCTCAAGCGCGGAACGGTCGCAAAAGATACAAAAACCATCAATAATTTGACGCGCATCATTTTGTAACGAGCCGCGAAGATGGTGCTCGCATCGAAATTTTTTGACGCGTTTATGTTCTGAATTTACATAATGATTGCGCAGGCGCCGACTACGTCCGCCGCATCGAACGGTGCGAAGTTTTCTCGGTTTTCGAGCCGAAATTCTAGTTAGCGGTCGCGCGATTTCTTTTTAAAAAGGTTAACAAGGTGCTCTCGTTTGGGTCGTTTTTCGTGCCGCGAAGCCTCCTTTTGTGTACGGGCGAGCTGTTAAAAAATAAACGAATTCTTTGTTTCTCGGGTAGTCAAGCCGACCTCCGACGCGGTCCCTACTTTTTTATGCCCCCTTATAACCTGTGTATTACCTACGTGTAGGTATCTACAGTTTTTATGGTCGCTCGGTCAGATCTTCAATGGGCTAAGGAATTCGATCGAGTCTCCTCATTGTCCATTTATAGTTTTTTTTCAGTTTCTAATTACCGCTCCTTTAAATGAGATCCCCTTGGAATTTGAGATGTATTTTTGAGTTTGCTCAAAGAGTAGACGAGTTTTGAACCAAATTTTCCAGATATCAAAGTTCAATATTATTTAGGCTGTGACTTTGAGACTAAATTGAATTTCGCCGACGCCGATACTTGCATGTGATTAATTTAATTAGTGAATTTTTAATTCGTATCTAAACGATAACACTTTATTAGCTGCTGTATATTTTTTATGAAAAAGGGATTTGGTGAATGTAAAATAACACAGAGTGACTCTACGCCTTTTTACGAGCTGACCTGTTGTTTTTTTTTTGTTGAACTTTTGACGGCGGTCTCGCGGTTGCTTGCTTTTGACCGGCGCACTAATAAAATGTTATGATCGTGTGTTTAACGCGTGTTGTGTGTCGGGCCTTCCTTTTGACATGATCGTTATTGCCCAACTCCGCCTTTGCGGTCGCCTTTTGTGTTCCAACTGTAACAACGATGTTATTGTGTCAATTAGAGGGTGATACAGCACCTATAATGAGATCGAAGGTAGACGCGGTGCATTGCCTCTGATTATTGGATTTGTTGATTTAAATGGCAGCGAATTTACTTAGCGTGTGAGTGAGGAGAAATAATCTATTGGTATCTCACTCGTGCTCGAATGAGGGGCGGGTGATGATCGGGACCAGCTCACGAGGCTTAGTTAAATAATAAGCGGCGAAGTGCCCTATAACTATAATTTTCTTTTATTTGACCGCTGCACAGCCTCCGGGCTAAGGAGCAAAATCGCCACAAAACTCGCTAACGAGACGCAAAGATAAAAAAAACTTCGGACACAATTTTCTACGGTCGGCAACGGAGTTCATTATACCATTACTCAAAATTGTTTGGTGCACTTTTGGAAAAGTACCCACTTTTCGAAACGTACCGCGAATTGTGTTCAGCATTTGGCAAGTCCCACGGCTTTTTTGTATTAGTTGTGTGCAAACAAAAGTTTCCTTTGTAGCTATATATGTATCGTAAGCATCCTTGATTCTCGTTCATTCATAACAAGACCCATTGATATAAATCGATACCTACAAACGGATATAAATAGCACTAAGCTTGTACGATATATTATTAAGTAATCGTGCCACTATTTATTGCGATACGGATTCAATAAAGCGTGAATTCTACTTATTTTATTTTGTCAACTTACATTCTTATGTTTTTGTGTTCTATTATTAGAAAACTTGTGCTATTTTTTTGAAAGTTTGAGCTATTTCAGGATGTAGTTCTGTCGCTGTTCGTTTGTTCCGTATACGATATTTTAAATGCATTTAATTACTTCGATTATTGTTGTTTAAAGTAATCACATGCGGGCTAAAATTGGTACAATTATTTTCGTGTTTTGTTTATGTTTGACGCGCTTAAATGAATCTATTCTCAAATCGATATATCTGGTTTTAAAGTCAAGTTCAAAATACCATGTTACGTCTGAGGTAATAAAATTAAGGAATGTCAGTTACGTTTTCGTTAAACATCTGACGCATTTGACGAGTCCGGCGTTAGTCTAAAGATATATTCGCGTTAAGATCGTAAGCTACCTACGACGTTACAAAATAGTGTAAGGTGTTGTAACGTTAGTCACCATGTAACAGACATAATACTTGTGATTCACACATTGAGTCAAAACACTGAAAGAGCAAATAATGCGATTAGTGAGTAACGTACAATATTGACGGAGCCGCAGTCAATTAAACAAATGATACATTTCGCAATGATATCTATGAAAGTGAAACATTATCAACCTAGTAAATAGAGAACTTAAGCCTTTCAGAGATCTAGTAATTCCTAATGTAATTAATACTTACCTGACACAATTATCTAACATCAATATTAGTGCGTTAATTAAAATAGTCGTAAGATTTTATTACATAAATTATATTTTTATCTTTTCAAATAAAATTTAATATTATATTAAGTTGTTTACAATATACAGAAGACTTATTAGAACAATTTCTTACTGTTCTGAAATGTCCGCCTATTCCCGCGAAATAAATCAAGAGTTATATTATTGCAGCTACGTAAATTGGTGCATTCCACATGTGAAATACATTCAAAGCTAGTCTGTGTAAATACCGTATGAAATTTGTGAAAAGCATGAAATTGAATTGTTTTCTATTAACAAGTATTTCAATTAACACTAAATATTTATACTAATAATGGAACAAGTAAAAGCCGACATTTAAACAAAATCATATACCTAAGAACTTTCAACTCGCTTTGTACTGACCATCTCGGATTGACCGACATTTGACATACATATATTTCAGAGTAATTTATTACCAAAAGACAATTTTCCTTCCTATATCCGGTCTCTCTTATATAATAAAATGAAAATCGGTTGATTAGAAGCAAGAACGAGATCGTACAGGAACCGTTTAGCCGGATAATTACGTGGTTGACGTCGATATAGTATACCGATATCGGAAGAATGTCCGGTCGGCCGCTTGCCACCGTTAAATTGTGCCGCATTAGTGATTCACATAGGTTCACCGGACAATTAGCAAAGGCTGTCCACCTCTGGGCCGCGATGTATTTATTCATCGGATGTTCATCGATTACCATAATCGATAGCATCGTGCGTGCTGCATACGAACGTGATTCTTGCGTTTTCATTGATGAGATGCATCAGAAAGTAAATTTTGATTTGAAACAATTGTGGTACTTAAATCACGCGCACGGACTCTACATCTTTGGCTTTGTGCAGTGCACACGTTTATGCGAGTGTCAGATATATTTGCTTAAGTACAAATGTTAATAATCTTGATATCTTAAAAGTTAACTGTTAATAGTGAAACCCATAAATGCGAATATAACTTTGTCAGTCGGTAACCAGTTAGCAGCTACGAGTCAACCGTGTAACCGCAGAACTAATTTTGTCGTTTATCGGTAATCGATGACAAAACCGCTAAAGTTTTAAAGATTCAATGAAAGTATACTAAGGTTGCCAAATAAGGCTTTTTTTGAAGCAATAGAAGTTTGAATTTAATTTACTGATTAATATAATTGAATAGGAATATAAACTGAACTAAACGGCAACTCTTAAAACATATAAAGACACAGGTAAAATGCCTTATAAAATCCTTAAGAATTGACTCATAATTATAACGCAGAGAAATATAAATCACTATTTAGTAAAAATACTCGTTGTTGCCCACGACTTCTAACGCATATAGGTAATACAGGACAGAATACGCAACAGGTGGAATACAAAAATCCTCTTTTAGTAGGCGTGTAAATCATAAATGTAATCGTCATCCTTGCTTTAGTTTTGCGACGTTGAGTCAAAATTGAACATCCTTTTGCTTTTTTACATACATAGTACTTACTATTTGTTTTTTTTTCACCAGGATACGTCAACGTCTGCGCGGCGGTTTGCCTGGTGTTATTGGTGGGTGGACTCTCGCCACAGTCGTCGGCGGCGCCACACAAGAAGCGCAACATGGAGCGACAGCGCCGCGACACGGGCGAGAACAGCCTGTGGGCGAATCCATGCGATTATGACCCTAATGTGAGTACTTATGGGATAATTTGCTGTATACTGTTTTTCTTAGGTATGTTTATTGATAACAACTCGAAAGCCAACAATAAATCACAGATTATTTTCTGAAGGAAAATATTATGACGGTTTAAGTAAGTTGGTACTGCTTATCACTACTTTCAAAGCAAAAAACAACATTAACATTATAAGACTATAAATAATAATAATATTTTGGCTTAGAAAGTCTCTGTAGCTAAGATATATTTAAATGTTACCTCAAAAATTATATCATACAAGGTGATACCTAGCCATGTGGCAAAAACGCCTCGTTTTTAAGAAAATTTCATATACAGCATGTAAGCTAAGAGACAAAGATACGACTATAAAAATTAAAGTTTTTACAATTCGGTCAATCAAAATCATAGACACGAATAAGTAAAATAGATTTTTCTACTATACATCAGAGGAAATAGCATTTTCTGTAGAGATCACGAAAGTAAAGGTTGTAATCGAAGCGGGGTGAGCGGGTGGTTGACCGAACACATACCCATACAGGCGCTAATACGTCATTCAATGTGTGACGGACGCAAGCGGGGAGCGTGGCCGCTGCAGACAAGAGTTTTGAATATTAATGACGATGTTTAGAACCACTGTAATCTATTGTTAGAATATGTGTCCCGTAATACTATTTTTAATAAGCAGTGATAGATTGGTTGGAACTTGGACTTTCAGTCTCAGTCAGGGGTTTAAATCTAGAATTCTGATTTTTCGAAGTTATGTGCGTACTTGATATTAGTGATGAATTGCTTTAACGGTTAAAGAAAAAGTTTTGAAATATACACGCCTTAAATTATTTTTGTCCTTAAAAAAGGTCTCAAAGATAGTGAACTCTACCAATTCGCATTTTACCAGCGTGGTGGACTATGACCTACACGTCTTAATCTGCAAGAAGACCAATAGTGGGACAATAATGGGTTAAAGATAATACTATTTTTAGTTGTATCAAGATCATGATTTTCTTATGATCGTCCGAGTTTCTTGTTAAATGATATGTTGTGTTTAATGGAGTTTTAATCGCGGGATCATTTGTCCTGTTTCCACTGCAATTGATACCTTAGTGGCAATTTAAAATAAAATGCAGTGGTCGCCGTTCACCATCATATTAATTGCAAGCTCATTAACCTATTTACTACAAAGTAGACCTATGAGATTTATATTATTTTAATTACTCTGCATATAAACACCCTATAAAATCTTTAGTATTATGATTTATGTTCCAAAGACCCATTCTTACCGTATACTATCCCCATAAAGATAACTGTCTTCTAACTTTGTCACGAAACGCTAATAGTGTCTTATTTCTTTTCAGTCAAAATCAGAAGTACAATACTCAAGAAACAAAATGAATGAGATAGCATTACAAGCGCGAAATGCCTTCGAGTCATCGGCGAAATATAAAGACCATCTTGTAAGTATTATAATTACACATTTAATTAGTTATCATTTATAATTGAATACGACTCTATCGAACGTATAGATTAGAAATAGTCTACACTCAAAAAATATACAGTTTCAAATGCTTGAACTAGAAACCATTAGAAATAGATATTTATGAATAGGTACACAAATACGAGTACATGTTATTTATACAAATATTTCGACAGCTAACTCAATCATTTAATTAGGACAATTAGAACCTTCGCATATTAACCACACAGGCAGGTTGTTAATAATATTATCAATAGGCTAATAGGCATTATTACGACGGACCATACTTGGTAGTATAATAAATAATAGGTAATCGAAAACTTCTATTAAAATGTTCGTTCGCTTTCATTGATGAATCGAGTCGGGTGACGAGACAATCGCGACGTAGTATTCGCGGTCGCATCGTTATGCCCGCCGCGTCGCTCTAAATGAACGGACGCAGCCTGCGACCGACCAATACCAATAAAACTTCAAACTAAGGACATCGCTGCATACCTTTAGGGCTTAATGTGATTTTATCAATTTATGAATGAAATTGTCTGTAGTACCTACTCACTACGGCGTAAAGCGACGTTAGACAATGCTATCTATATGTATATTTTTGGCGATTTTGTCGGCGGGCACCAGAAAGTTTCACACGAAATTTCATCCATTAACGATTCCTCGCGTGCACGTTTTTAGCGCCGTTTTCTCACCGCGTCGGATGGCGTGGAAGAGAGATTGCATCGACGCGGGCGCCGCCGGTTTTGCGTCTGTACGTCCGGCCACGGTCGCTTCCTCCCTTTTAATTATAATTTTGTACTGCGTTTATGTGACGCCACATCGGCACATCGCCCTCTTCGACTTTGAACACAGTTCGAACCCCTCAATTACGTCCGCATCAATATTGACGCGCTCTCCTAAGCTCCATCAAACCCCTCGGAAACGCCTAATATCAATTTGCATCCAATACAGCTCACTCAATAAATCAGTAGTTTTAAGAATCCATTTAAGACAATTCTGTCAGTTCGATCCCAGGAATATAATATTTCCGAATCGGAAGTAAGGTGGCCCGATCAACGAGCAATAATGCGATGTCGCTGTCGCGCCTCGAATCATTTATGGATGACCCTCTACCATTGTGTTTTGTGATATCGTCGTCCGAGACTGTGGGTATCCATTTCGATTAAAGTTGATAATGTCAACGTGTGATTGAGTGTCGAGCGGTCAATGGAGGAGGAACAACGAATTGATTTCGATTCGACTCGTCGTGGCGTGGCGTGCGATGTTCGCGTATGAGGTATGGTGGCATTTGTAATAGGCTCGCCGGTCGTAACGACGGCGACGTCCTGTCCGCTCACCGCTGCCTCCCCGTCGTAAAATGACATTATCGACGCACAGTAGCCGGAACGAAGTACAGGACGGTGCGCATACGCATCGAATACTGATTACGCATTAGTATTGCGCGACACACCTGCCCGACGATTTTTTTCTGTCTCTCCCCTTAATGTCGGTCATTCGTTACTAATGTATCATATTTATTGCGATTTAGACGAAGACCCGAGACGATGAACCGCCATTGTTAACGATTTACAAGGACGTTTACATCTCCTTTGTTTCGGTCTCGTATTTTCCACCTCGTGAACTGAACTGAGTTTTGTATGTCAGATTATGCATATCGATTCTCTCTTTGAAATATTACTCATACCTACTTTTTAGGCACCGCCGAGACAAAGATCGTAACAGGAAAAGAGACGGTGTGGCATATAAAATGAAATATCCAAATTACACGTGTTATCATATCTGTCGTCAACCCATTCGTTACAAATAATAACTGGCCGTCGTACCGAGAACGCAATAACAAATTCAACGAACCCTACCGGTACTGTGTGACTCCGCGCTGGCCACCGTGTGAATATACCATAAGACACACGGTTTAGAGCACACCGGTGTCAAATTATTATCACATCACATTTAGAAACTGGAATTACGCTGATATTCATCAAAAAGTCTCGACATTCTTCGCTTTTTGAAAATGCAAGCGTGTAATGCGATCGGTCAGCGTGCTCTGTAACAATCATGTTCCGAGGCGTCCATCTGCTATGCTTATCGTGTTATAATGTAGCTAGATATATAAACATTGAATTATACATGACATT
This sequence comes from Urbanus proteus proteus, assembly GCA_018251915.1. Taxonomy (NCBI): domain Eukaryota; kingdom Metazoa; phylum Arthropoda; class Insecta; order Lepidoptera; family Hesperiidae; genus Urbanus; species Urbanus proteus. Next base: position 7,324 of record DWPV01000852.1, on the reverse strand, counting down.
ACATACATACTTAGTGCGATAGCGTTCTTCACACGGGCGACAGGCTGTCTGCCGCGTTGGATACGTGTGCGCACGTGTGCGGTAAATATATCAAGTTGCGCAAGTGTGAGTGCATGTTTATTTGATAAGCTTCCGATGTTTCGAGCTAGGTATCCGGATGCTATATCGTCGAATTTCTAAGCTAAGCCCACCCACGGTAACGTCGAATGCGAACGTAGACATCTGCTCCTTGGAATTGTAACTATGATGTCCTAACTATAAGTACAATCTTTTAACTCGCCATTAAATGTTGTAAATTAACACGAAGACATTGTAAGCATAATTTCGATAAAGTTATTTTTCCTTTCATACATTTGAATTTATATTTTAAGGTCAATATCTTGTCCTTAAGATATAAGTAACAACTAATTAAAACAATTGTAACGGCATTATTACTAAACTTTACTATCAAATGGCAGTTTAATGAAATTTGAATAAAATTCGTATTCCTGTCAAACATTAGAATCAAGATTTGGTTTTAAAGTCAACCAATTGTTCTTAAGGCATAACTAACAATTGATTGAAACAAATATAATGGCATTATCAATAAAGTTTACTATCAGATGGCAGTTTCGGATATGGTGTGACATGGTGGCCGGACGCACACCTGTGTTTCACACATACCCAACGTACCCGCGTACCTATACACAAACATCGCATTCCATCTCAAGCGAATATGACCACCGAAGCATTATTTTAATTCTCTTAAATAAACTGTTATGACTTATAACGATGACGCTTGTATTATTAATCTACTGTTCGCAATCGAAGGCACTTCTGCTATTCTTAAACAATTATAAAGCTTGTATGATATTTATACCAGCTTATATAATTATTGCATGAATTTTGTTAGTTATCGATATTATCACGGCCTATTATTATAATGGTTTGCAGTGGTTTATGAAGTAAGCTCGTTAAATCTATTCGGAAATAAATTTCGATTTTGAATATTGCATCGATCCAATGATAAGAACTGCACAATATAAGGATTTTCGGTTGTTTGTCACGATTTTAGGAATCGTTTGAAATTTAATTAGTTGTATTGTTGTGTAACAATGTTTCAACATTCGGAAGGGACTGTCAAATTGCCGTTGCATCTGCTCTAAGGGTACATAGAAATAGAAACCTATTTATATGGGATTTAGGATTGAATTGATTCACTAGTTGTAAGTCACGTATGTTCTGGGCGTAGTGTCAAATTTTAATGTCGAAACGGTTTTGTTACGTGACATGTCGGCGGTGGCGGCCAGACCTCCGGTTTCGATCTCATCTTTCACACGACCTTGGATGACCCATAAAGTTGGCGGATCGCTTAAAATTATCTAAATACACACAATTTACAAATGACTTTGAAACGCGACTAAATAACGATTTGTATATTAATGCACGTCGATATTCAAATTGGTGATTTGCCAGACCTATTTATAAATTAATTCTATTTATATCGGTCATTTATTTTCGGCTTCAAATACCACACGTACACAATACTAATTATACAACACAAACAGTGACAAATGAGTAATAATAAATATACGGAAATTAATATTCAAAAAGTACATACCTGCTTTTTGGTGGAGTAACAAAAGTCAAATTAATGCTCGGCTACCGAGATGACCACTGATGGTTCTGGAGTCTGCACTCCGTCCTTATTTATACCGGCGTCAATAGAGGATGCTCCGACACGAGATCATCTTCCGTCCAATCGTCCTTTTCCATGAAAGTCAATCAACGTTGTACTAACTGGTGTATCTATTTTTATCATTCAAAGAAATCAACGGGAACGGTAGCGTGACTACGCTGATTCATACTTTTGTTCTCCTAGGACAGTCTTAATCTTACTGTTAAATTGCTTAATTTTACTATTCTCGTTAACATTAAGCTATATAGTATGGAGACATTATGGACTCTGGTCTAAACATAAAATAGGATTAAGGCTGTTCATTACTTACGCTGGAAAAATGCGTGGGATTCTCCACTTAGAAATTCTTCGTGGGCTACTTCGCTGTTTCCTTCCTCTACCGTTAATGAAAATAGTTTATTGATTTCTAATAAACCTATTTATATGATTCAATAATGGAAAATTTGACGGGACTAATATTGGACTGCGGATAATCTTGAGACTTAAATTCATGTTTTATTTGGGCTACAACTGCTTTACATCATTACTCATATTATGATACATGGATTTTCTTGAAAACCGCATCTTTAATTATTGTAATTGTATTGTATTTAGTTATATTTAAACTTCATGTATTCATAAAACTGTTCTCTTGTTACAGGCGTTACAGCTGCATAGTTATGAATCATTTGACAAACTTCTAAAGGAGTGGTCGAACTACGAGTGGCTTCGGAAGTTCTCGTGGTTCCCAGAAGATGCCCTGCCAAAGGCGAAGGCAATCAACGTCTCCATGCCTGAAGATTTTATGACTGAATTAATGGTGAGTTTTATTTATAAAAATACCTCATCGTACAGTAGTATCAGTATTTTTTGTCAGATATGTAACTAATCTTGATAAATCCATATCTACAAACGTTAGCGAATCTTTCAAATGGCTCGTTTAGCGACGATTTCCATTTATGTATAATTTTTCATTTAATACGTTATATTTACACTTTTCCTGGGTATGATAGGGATTTAAAAAATATTCATGCTGCCTCCACTGTAGAAGACTGTAGCGAAAGATACCTCAAACCAGGCATTACAAAACCTTTCTCTACAAATATACACCATACTATTAAAAAGCTTTTAATTGTAGATCTATCTGGGAAAATTATTATTATGTCAGAATATAAAACTATTTCTTGTGATTACTCTTAAACACGTCATAACAAAAAACTTGGATACATTGTTTCGTTAACCAATCAGCTTCGAATTAATACAAATGTTGTGCTAAAGTGATCGCACATCCGGCGACAATGCCGAAAGGCAGTCACTTAATTTATCTGTACTCTTATTTCGAAGATAATAGCGGTTACCTAACCGAATCGATTTTATTGTTCTCTTAATCGTGGGGCGGCGAATTCGCTGATGCCAAAAACGTGCATCCGTATGAGTTTTTCAATCGATTTCAAAGAAACGACATCGTCGGTGGCACTCATTGTTGTCAGGCTATCGTTTACGTGAGAACACAATGGTTTCGCAATTTGATGGCCTTTATCATACAAGTAATTGTCGAATTTGGACTGATACGCATTTTGTAAGCCGATAAGTTTACCCAAATTAAAGCACATAAGTGTTTGGCCTTTATGTATGTTAAAGGCTTGGAGCACACCGTAGTGCAAGTTTTCCTTTCTTTTATTCGTTTGGTGTAAAATAAAACTTTTAAATATCAGTCGAAATTTTTAGCTATTAATTGTACTTCAGCTATTATGAACTTTACTATGGAAAACTGCACTAGTATATTCCATAGGTATTCCAAATTTGTCCGACCGCGTGATCGAGTCTATCAATCTTATATCATTTGATACTTAATGTTTTATACCAAACCATATCGAAACATATAGACACAATTTGTAGTTACAATGATTAGCATATACTGATTTTACCTTTCTTTGTTCACAGAAAAACATAGACTCGCTATTGCCATCTATGTACAAGGGGCTGAAGATGATCGTCGCGGGTCTGTACACAGTCAGCAACAACGGGTTGAACGATGACGTAGTCACAGTGGACGCGTCCGTGAAGCAGAACATAACGAAAAGCATGCACAACGTACGGGCTGTACTCTGCTTGTTTAATGTAAGTTGAAAAGTTTATATGCTTAGTAGCCCTCAATAGTAATTTTAGCTGAAGTTGTAGCCCCCCATAATGGATATTGACAAAAAGTCATTTGCATCTAATTTTAATAGTTTCTCATAAGTTCATCTCTTATTTTTTACTCATAAATATTGTCAGCATTAACGTACTTGAAACCTGAATTTTCAGTAGAAACTTTAACACCTTGATTAAGTAGAAATACAAACTTTTCTGATTCTTCTAAATACGACTCTGAAAAATTTAATAAGAAATCTTTAGCCATTTTTTTATTATTGACTAATATTTTCTTTCTTTCTTTGCAGGAGTTTATGCGATCCCGTAAGCTGGAAATACTGCCACTGCCGGATTCAGAGCTTCCCGAAATCCAACCGGACAAGATGACCTTCGCTCTGCTCGTATATAGGGACACCTTGAACTACTTGGAGTACCTGGCGCAAGTGTTCCAGAAGTTATACGACGTCAACCCCCCAGTTGCGAATTGAGGCTGACACTTCGGTTGTGCTAAAGTTTAACCGCGAAATGTGCGCGACTGCCCTTCTGACTGTATTTGGGCTCTATACTTAATTGTTGGTGCTTTTACTTAGAACTAAAACGCAATCGTATTACCTTAGTTAATACTAAACAGTCTGTGAACGTTTTGCCCGATACAACGAATCTCGTAGTAGAATTGTTTGCACCTTTGGCTGTTTATACGTAGTAGAAAATGTATTTGCCATTACATTGCCATTTTGGTCTAGAGCGAATTAGTTCCTTTTTATATATTTTTTGTAAATAGTGACGAATTTAAAAATGTATTATTTATTGTTGTGACAGGCAGCTAAACGATCTGTTGTAGCAGGCAGCTAAACATTCTAAATTTCCCGATATCCTAGTCAAGGTCTTATTTATTTCTCGCTTAATATCCGTTTTAGTTTCAATTTCTTTGTTAATGGTATTATTGTATTTAAGATTTTAGTATTAAACTCCATTCCACCAAACTCGATTAACGTCGATTATAGTAAATTATTTGCTTAATAGTGATTATTGTGCTGGATCATGATAGTTTTATTTATCTGATGAAGATTGTCCATTCGTCGTCTAACTGTGAACGGTTTACTTTAAACCGCGAACGGCGACTAATTTTAATTGTAATATATAATTCCTAGTTTCATTAGTATTACATGATTTTTTGTTAACTATTTATATTACTGTTACAGAAATCCAATGAAATATGACTAGCTTTAATAGAGCTGTTAATTATATTATTATAAAGTACAGAGCCAGTGTATTTATGACTTAATCATTATTTGTATAGTTCAAATAGTATTTATAACTGCACAAACATAACAAGTATGTTTGTGAAATTAAATTATTATTACATTTAAACCTTTGTTTATTTTTTCTTTTCTTACCTAAAAATCTAGAACAAAACCTCAAAACACGTACACACAGTAACTAATAAAATATTATTGATAAATCCCCAGAAGAATAATTCTGTGTAAATTTTTTGGCAATTACATAATAATCATCTTTTTGATCAATGTAATCGTATGTTAACAATGAATTACAAACTGGAGCAATAGTGGGCCTAATTTGAATGAATGCATTAGTCATGGAATTCCACAATGACGGTAGTGATTACTCACCATCAGGAAACTTATTGATTACAAGTGAAATTAAACGAAAAAATCAACACACAGATGATCAACGTAAAATTTTAAACGAAGCAATTACAAATACGTTTTTAACGACTTTACATACATCGTATACATATATGGGTGAGTCAGGTAGTATGTAGTAGGTAGCAGGTTTTCATTAGTTTATATAAATCAATATTATACCCGTCTTTTCAAAAGTCGCAGAACTTTTAGAAGTTGGATGTATTAGCTACAGTTGAGACTTAGAGATTTTGCTATTAAATATATTATCACTTGTTGTAACGACGACGAAAAACTACGTGAACACCTACACCCCTTAAAGTAAAAAAAAAACTTAAATGTGTATCTGTATAAAAACTTAAATGGAATTCGTGCCTAGTGACGGAACAATAAATAATTTGACAACAAGTGAAGTTAACAAGAATAATTAATCCCAAATAGGTTTAGATCCTATCCTTCTTGAGGTCTACAAATATATCAATGCAATAACCCTTCAAATGTAACCAAATTTATTTTTTTACTGATTGAAAGTAATTGCTACAAAAAGCCTTACTTGCTGAAATAGAAATAATAAGTACTTAAGTATATAAAAAAAATAGGTACTTACTCTCATTTATGAAAGAAAATGTGGTAGAACCTCTTATGGTTCGACTCCGGCGGCACCACCGCCACACCTATTTCTGCCAAATAACAGATGTGTTCAGCGCTGCTGTGTTATGGTTTTTGACGGGTTTGAAGAGGGTGTTAAGGGAGACATACTTATCTGAGGTATTCCAACTTAGTCCTCAGGGGTAGTAACGCATGTGTGGCCTATGGCATATGATATCAGGCGTTGATTACAGATGTATATGGCGGCTATCACTTAGCATCACATAGCAGTCTATGCTCGTGTACTTCGATCATATAAAAAAAATCACAAATAATGAATAGTACATAAAATGCGTACATACGCAATGTAGTTCAATAGTTTGCAAAAATACTTGTTTTTTTTACTTCACGTCTTTCACTTCCCCAAAACTTTTTGGGAAAATCATGTCTTAGTAAGCTTAGATGCTTAGAAAAAAGTTCATAGAGACAGACCAAATAAGAAGCGCCGGACACATATTATACACGGACACATATATATAAATGACGTGTTTTTATACATTATATACACGAGAAAATTACCGCATTATATGAATAGATATTAGAAACTTGACTTAGGGTTTTTCTACGCTAGAAGACGGCGTTTGGCAAATGTCAGAAGTAGATACAACCATAGAACGTGTGTTCCCATGGGTCGCTGCTGGAAACAATTTCACATCTTTACACAACATATTCACGAGACGACGCGTGTTTGCGTTGGTGACTCGGTCGCTCTGACGAATTAGACCGGTGATGGGAGCTTAAAAATAATACTAAAAAAATATACAAGAAATCCCATGCTCTACACAACAAAACGTGTCTTTAACCTTATTATTAAGACCGAAGATCGCTTGATGTGTTTATTGGGCGCTGCTTCTGCATCGGACCTCATCAAATGGCGACCGACATATTTATTTAATATGTTAGTAGCAGCGTCTGTCCCCGGGAGTCCTCAAGGTGCTAAGTTTGGTTTTTAGATTAGGCGGTAGGATAAAAAGTGTCTCGATTCTGACCTCCTACCTCGTTACGATTTATTTTGTTGCTTCAATCTTGGGGTTCCATTAGGTGGTAACGTATTAAAATTTGGCGATGCATTATAATGCGTTAAGGAAAGATTGCTTTATTTAATTCGCACGGTTGTCACACGGTGAAACTTTGCAATAAAATTCAGTGAACGATACCAAAAAGGACTTAAAGAACTTGGTCGAATGATATCAAACAAAAGTGAACCATTCATATTATCCCTACTAATATTATAAATGCGAAA
>DWPV01000851.1:0-24235 GCA_018251915.1 Urbanus proteus proteus | reverse complement strand
GAAGGTGTACTTTTCCGCTACTTTTTGGCACGCTAAGTACGTGAACTTATTGGGTCTATCTAGATACATGTCTGTGGCGTCGATGGACCAAGCATGCTGCATGCTCATCTGAATTTCATATTTATCTCAATCTTATGAAGAAAATTAAATTTTGATTATTTTTACATAATTTGTTGATTTTGCCAATAACATTTCAGCTACTTACAAGGCTGGAAGAAGACCCTCTTAGTAGTATCCCACGACCAGTCCTTCTTAGACAATGTGTGCAATGAGATCATCCACCTGGACCAGCAGAAGCTGTTCTACTACAAGGGCAACTACTCCATGTTCAAGAAGATGTACGCGCAGAAACGCAAGGAGATGATCAAGGAGTATGAGAAACAGGAGAAACGGCTCAAGGAGATGAAGGCGCATGGACAGTCTAAGAAACAGGCTGTACGTATTTTTCTGTTCAAAATTAATAGATTAATAGAAATATAAATTAATAACTCATCCTACCCCATTCTAAGGCTGTAATTGTATCCTCATAAAAAAATATATTTTATTTTGACTTATCAAAATGCAAAAATGCATAACATAAATATAAATATATAATCTTGTACTATTTATATATAAATTGAGGTGGTGTCAGTTTGAGTTTTAAATTTTTTATTATCTAATAATTTTCATAATAGAAAATTAATTGTAAACTTTTATACACAGACGATGTAAGTCACGTAAAAAATCCTGTTTCCTCTTCCACTATATTATACTTGCTGGCTAATATGAGTGTTATAACGAACCAGGAAAGAAAACAGAAGGAGGTGTTGACCCGCAAGCAGGAGAAGAACCGCAGCAAGTCTCAGCGCGAGGAGGCGGAGGACGGCAACGCGCCCGTGACGCTGCTGCAGCGGCCCAAGGAGTACCTCGTCAAGTTCAGCTTCCCCGACCCGCCGCCGCTGCAGCCGCCTATCCTGGGCTTGCACAGTACGTATACAGCTTGTGTGATGTAGCAGGAGACAGAAGGAGGTCTGACCCGCAAGCAGGAGAAGAACCGCAGCAAGTTGCAGTAGTCGTATGATGGAGACTTGCATGGTATTGCATGTATGTACAGAGCTTATGCAATGCCCAGGTGTAGTGGAGTTCCGGCATTTTCGATTAGAAAGGCCTGCAGTTAATTTGCTTAAAAAATAAGTAATTACTCAATAAATAACAATAAAATGAATTGATGTATTAACAAGACTTATATAAATTTGAAATTATTTGATTAATAACAATAGTTAATCAATGAATTGCAATAGATATCCTTTTTGGTAATTTATTTATAGCATATTTATTATTAGATTTACGGTATTGAACATTTGAGTAATAGAAGCAATTTTATTCCAGATGTTGATTTCAACTTCCCCACTCAGAAGCCCTTGTTCAAAGAAGTGGACTTCGGTATAGATCTGAACTCGCGTATCGCCATCGTGGGGCCCAATGGTGTTGGCAAGTCCACGTTCCTGAAACTTCTGGTTGGTGACCTAAGTCCGATACGTGGCGAACTCATCAGGAATCACAGATTGGTGAGTGGTGTCAATTTACGAGTAATCTGAGATCCTGTGAATTTGTAATGGAGTTGCAGTTGTCACTATTATAATGTATATCGTGAATTATTTTTATTAGTACATTTTTTTTCGAAACTGTCAAGCTATATGTTTTGTCTGTAGTGAAGCAGTTTATTGAGAGTGAGTAAGTTTATTTGTGAAGTAGGCCTTGTTGAGTTAGTATGTGTTTTAATACAAGCTTGGCTCTACATAAATCTAATATCAGTCAACTTTTTAACAGTGCGAGCCATTCTGTCACAGCATAATTTCACATGAAAATGTTTTTGGTGTGATTGACTTAAGTATTTAACCTAAGCCTAGAAAAGTCCAAAATTTGCAAAATATTAAAGACAAAATCTTGTAAAACTGTTTAAATATTCACACTGTACAGTTCAATACCTATATACTCGTATATAGTTGTTTGACACAATTTTAGCATTTCTCTTCGTTTACAGAGGATTGGTCGGTTCGACCAGCACTCCGGCGAGCACCTGACCGCAGAGGAGTCCCCGGTGGAGTATCTCCAGCGCCTGTTCGGGCTGCAGTACGAGAAGGCCCGTAAGGCGCTCGGCACCTTCGGGCTGGCGAGCCACGCGCACACCATCAAGATGAAGGACCTCAGCGGAGGGCAGAAGGCCAGGGTGGCGCTCGCTGAACTCACTCTTATGGCTCCGGATGTCGTTATATTGGTAAAACTTGTTGAACACTTTGTGATGATTTCTTATTCGTACGGTTGTTTAAGATTAATCGACGAAAGAATCCCACAGGACTTATTGTACGTCTGTTGTCCAGGGGTCAAATATGAAAATTTGGATGAAACTAATCATTATTTTTAACTTTAAATACATAGATAAAATAACTAGATAACTAGAAAATTAGAAATCAATCAAATACTCAAAAAGAATCTCAACGAAATCTCTAAGCTTTGAAGCAGAATTTTAGCCTTATCAGCACCACAAAATCGAAAACTCCCAGAGCCAGCGTTTAAGTGTATCATTCGTTTGGGTATTGAACCTGGAACCCTCTGTACTGTGCCCTCTGTTCATATTGGCTCATTCTTTACATCAATCCAGGACGAACCTACAAACAACCTGGACATAGAGAGTATCGACGCGCTGGCGGAGGCCATCAACCAGTACAAGGGCGGCGTGGTCATCGTGTCCCACGACGAGCGACTCATTCGAGAGACTGACTGCGCTCTTTATGTTATCGAGGATCAGACTATTAATGAGGTGAGATATGCGATATATCTTTATTATATGAAGGGGTGGTCCATCTGTTACTAAGTAGTGATATGGTGGTAGGACCTTTGGTGGTTCGGTTGTCTATACAAACAAATAAACTACTCCTTTTTAAACGCGAGTGAAGCCGCGAGGATCAGCTAGTCGCATATATTTCTGCCTAATATAGACAGTTAAGCGCTGCTATGTTTTTGGTATGAAGGGTGTAGGAAGGGAGACATACTTATCCGAGGCGTTTTAGTATAGTCCTCAGGGGTATCAACGCATCAGTGCGTCCGAAGAAATAATGATATTTTATTTGGGGTTGATTACAGATATTCATGGGCGGTAGTGGCCATCACCATCAGGTGGACTTTATGCTCGTTTGTTACCTTTATTTTTATTTTGTAATTTGTGCCTAGGTGGACGGCGACTTCGACGACTACCGTAAGGAACTGCTGGAGAGCCTTGGAGAGACCATCAACTCTCCGTCCATCATCGCGAACGCGGCTGTACAACAATAACAATATACGCTTTAGGTGTCCCAAACATTTATATCTATTCACAGTGACTTCTTTAGTTGACTCTTTGAAAGTACTATTGAGAATTGTTTCAGCGCTGGTATAAGATTTGCAAGTACAACATAATCTACAATTTATATTGGCTTTCGTTATTTGTACTATTTATTAATTTTATCTGTTTCAAGGAATTACAATCACATCTATTTAAAATAGAACCATGAAATTTTAGATATTGGATTCCTTTTATAACTTATTCACTCACCAATGAAAGATTTTTGACATTCCTTTTCTAAAGAGATTCAACAGCGGTTGAAAGTTTGGTTCGAAACTCCGCTTATTTTGAAGCAGACACTATGAAAATTAGTATTTGGCTTTCTGGTTACAAATAATGCATAAGATAAATAATACATAATTTCAGTAGTACTTACAAAGGAACACCTTAAGGAATGACTGGGAATAAATGTACCCTGTAGGCCCTGTAGGCTTTTGAACAGATATTTAGTATACATGTATCAAACCAACGCCCGTCATACAATATAGTGTCCAATTTATATTATCTTAGTATTTAAAGTGCCAATTTTTAATGCCTTACAAGTGGAAATGCGATTTTCGACTTGATTGTCACAATATATTAGCGATATGATTTTATTACTTACTAGTGTTGCCATCTTTGAAAAGGTTTTTCCTTCAACGAGTAAGAACTCAGACCCACAATATATTCGTTGTTTTGTTTACAATTTTCCTTAGGGATAGCAACAACTGTGTAAAATTTATGAATGAATTTTGAGGATGTTATAATCTATGAGAAGCAATGGCTATGAAAGTCCCAATGCACTTATATAAATACTAAAGTAATATAAATCAAGTATAAAATCGCTGATAGTCGAAATATTAGAGAGTTCATATTTTTTCCATTAATTAAACTTTGTAAAGGTAAAAAGCGTTAAAACAAGTTTATATAGTCAATTAAAATTAATAGTATGCAATGAGTATAGATTTAATCACAATTATTTTTTTATTACATGGCAATATCCCTAAGTGCCTGGACTTAACGTATATGATCTAAGGTCAAGGCTGACTATAGATAATAAATGTTGAAAGTAATAAATCAATTTTTTAAAGTCAGTATTCTAGAAAAATATTTTCTCATGGGTTTATAATTTCATTTTCATTGCATTAATTATATCATGTCTATTTTTGCTTCCTCTTTTATGGTATTTCAAACACTGCCTCTTATGTTGTTCCATTTACTAAAATTATTTAGTTGTCGACTCGAATATCGATTTGTTCGACTCCATTATTATATCTTGTGAATCTAACATTATCAAATGCTATTAATAAAGTCTGCAGTATGTCTTCCAAGCAGTTTCCCTTGTTGCATGTAAAAAGTAAAAAAATATGTCATAGCATACTTCCAAGACTCATTTTAAAATCATCAATTTATTTTTCATATTGGGCATATTTTATATTGTATAACAACAATATAAAATATGCATGTATTGACTTGTAATTGCCTAAAAAAATTTCGATTATATCTGTATGTTATACGCACACAAAATGATTCACAAAAAATTATCACACTTTTAGCCGATTTATTGTTCATCAAATATACTTCTATTTATTGAATAAAATTGAGTCATTTAGCTAGATAAATTTTCCCTAAAATTGGAATCTTATAGGTAATTAATTCATTTTAATTAAACTGTACGTATATAATAGTATTTATAAAATAAATTTTGTTACAAAACTTTCAAAATTGTTGTTATTTTAATGATTTCCTTTCATCTAATTACAAATAGTCTTGTAAAGTCAAAGTAATACCTAATAGTAAAGAGCGCGTACATGCCGCTAATACCGGGTACGAATCGTACGTTACGTGAAATTTTACAACTGCAATTTCAAACACACGAAACGTTTGAAACTATTAGTTATGAAATTTCGTAGCATATTACATAGCATACTGTTCGTTCTACAATGATTGTGACAGTGTGCCTACTGTACAAGTGTACATATGTGAGTAGGCGCGCTAATATCGCTATAACTCCTCTGAGATTGTAAAAGAATTAAGTTACAAGAAAATGGAAAAATATGAATTTATGTAAATTAATACTCATACACCTTACTTAGATGTAAGTAAAGTAAGTATATGATATCAAGTCAAAATGTGAGTCTAAAATCTTAAAATATATATTTCAGAGCAGAATTTTTATGAGGATAGATGGGTACACAAAGATTTCTGTTGTAGGTGTCATGCATAAAGATTTTTGCGCATGTAATTATTATACTTATATATTATTTTTGAAATTCTTTTTCGTTCATTAAAGAAACGGGCGTAAAAAGTTTTATTCAACTGCAGTGTAAAAGATTCATTGCAAAATGCTTCGCAATCCAATATCGTTCGTTGCGGAGGTAGTTAGAGTCGTCTCAAGTTTTTTCCTCAATTTGCTCGCAGCCTTTCGCCCCCTCCATTACAAACTTCTCAGCTTCATTAGAGGATTTAAAACGCAAATTTCCTTTTCGATTGTAACTTTTTTCCACTCCTTGAAAGGAAGCTTCTTTTAGACTTGAAAGAAAATTAGTATCCTTCCCTTTGAGGGGTGCCAACGTGTTTTTAAGATGTTCATTTGAATATTTTACTCAATCTGCTAGAAAAACCTATTATATTCTTCCATTTCAGTATTTCATTAGAAGTTACAAATTATGTAACTACGTAATTTATATATTATTTTGTCAATTAAGTCATTTTATATTTCATATCTTTCCCAATTTTTAATCCAATTAAGGAAAATTTTGATGTCTCCTGTTTCGTTAAGATTAACTTAACATTAACTTACCAGAACGGGAGCGTTGAAAATTCGAAAATATAATTAATCATCTAAACACTTGTAATTGATATCAACAACAAAACTGTTTAAAACCGTTTAAAAAGGTTTAATATTAAATTTTGTTACGTATGTGCCTACTCCTTTAATGAAATTAAAATACACATTCAGAAGCACTTACCCTAACGAAGTAATCTTCCCTAAACAAATTTTCTTGGTACCGCACTCGCTGCTAAGCATATTACCTTAAATTATTGGATAACAAGCTAACAATAAGAGGTATGCTTATCACCCCAAGAGCCTATTACTGTCTGGAGAGTATTCCCGCCCCTTCTTATTTTGATCTACCCTATAAGCAACTTTGTCACATTCAGCGACGTATCTACGATCTACACGGACCCGGAAAATAAAAGGGAAATGTGTGCACGTTACTGCGACAAGGTTGTAAAACTGAACAGTGCCATAATTTCGTACAATGTGTACACAATAGAAACGATTACTCTCCCCCGCGACATGATTTTATTTGTGCAGTTATTGCGTCCTCCAAGAGATATTTAAATTTCATTAGGTTTGTTTTACACTTAATTTGTGAGGGGAACGTCGCATTGTATCGTAGGGGTGGAGACTCGTTATTGCTTTGAGCTTTCAAACTTGTTTCGTATTCCTGCCCTCCGTATGCATTGGTGATTTGAATTTGAGTAGATAATACGTCTGATAACCACCCCACGCTGGTTATATTCAAATCTTGATTAAGTAGACAAATTATCATTGAAATTGATTCAAATAACATGTCTATTATGGCTTTGAAATAATCCGAAAAGTTGTAAAATGTTGATTTTTGCAGGAGTGTACTTATACGTATGCTATTAATGATGTAATTTTAAGGAAAATTGTTGCCTATAATAGTCTATTTTACTACTTAGGTGTGTTAGTACGAGGATAAGATTCATTAGGTAGGTATACACACGTTTACTCCCTCTATGAAATGAGGAAGAAAATCACTCAAATCATAAGACACAATTCATGAATAGTAGGTACAGACAAGGTTCGAACGGGGGATCATCCAGACATCTACTTACGAAATGTTTTTTAAATGTTAAAACCAAATTCATATCGTTCTTTCATATAAAATTCCTAATTCGGCAGGTAGTTTTTGGTTAACCGTAATTTAGCCTGTACAGCGCATCCAGAACGCTCAGTAAGTGGAACATTTCGCAGACGCAGACTCCATTAGCGGTGTTCGCCGGACTGTCACAATCATTTTTCTTTCCCGCCGCCGCTAATTCTCAGCCGCGCTTCAGTGAACATGTACTGCGGTCAACACGTCATGATTCTATGGTAATCAAATGTAGAATTAACTGATTGTTACTTTGCTAATGCTTATTTACTTAGAAATGCCATTCGATGTGGTACAACTGCCGTTAATGAATGAGAAAACAAGAATTTCAGTGATAACGGGTAGGCCACATTGTTAATAGGACATAAAACCGGTATGGTAAAAAAGGGAGTACAGGTCACCTCTCGAACAGGTGATGATGACCTCAAGAAGACTACGGGAAACCGCTGGATTCAGACGGTTCAGGACCAGTGGCAGTAGCGTAAGTTCGGGGATATCTGTATTCAGCAGTGGAATACCAAAGGCTGATAGATAGAAATAATGTGTTTTAAAGCATTGAGGTGTATTGATAATGATAATTTAATTGGATAGGTATGTACCTACCTACATTACTATTTTATAGGTCTGCTTATAATTATATGGTCGACAGAATAAACTGTAAGTAGGATGCACTTCATTAATAAAATAGATAAGTGTGATAGGTACCTATAAATTCACATAATTGAGTACTAAACCTAATTTATTTTATATCCTAAAGTATCAAGAAGTCTCGGTCCATAGTTCGCGCAGGGAGGCTGGTATCGACTTTTATTACTCTGGAGGGGTTGGTCATTAGTGGGATAAAGCGGCTGCCACCTGATAAAGTGCGTTTTGTTGCTCACTTACTATTTCTCTATGCTTCACAATTTTATGTTACTTACCAATTTTCCGCGGCTCGCCTTGAATTGCCTAGAAAGGGTTTTACTGAGAAAAATCTTTCATACAACATATAATATGTTTCAAATTACGCGATTATTTATTATTGGTTAGTATTATTTGGTCTTGTGGCTGTCGATTACTTAGTAATTGAGACAAAAATATCATTGTCTATTTCTAATCAAAGAAAAAAATCGAAATTAAATATGAAAAAAAAAGATCAATGCCACTTAATTTACCTACCATCTTATCAATTTACTAAATATTGAAGACCTTTGTATTTGATTTGTCTTTTTAATTTGATTACATATCCATCCATCTGGATGGATATAATCTACATATCCATCAATCTGCATAAATGTGTAGAATATAATTAACGTTAAAACATAATTTAAAAGTTATAATGCAGTAGTAGTCTGGTATCTATGGGTAGATACCATTCATCAGCTATTTGACGGTCTACCGCTTGACATAGTCTTCCTAATGGGCGTTTTGTTAATAGTCATGCCTGGCATGCGTGTTAGTGACCGCAGTAAGTGTTTATGTTACATAGGAAGACGCTGCTGTCCACCTCCTGGTTATTTTTCCTTGGTTGCTACGACATCCAGAGGAAGAGAGTGGACACGGCGTCGATCAATTACATTAATGATAACAATATGTTCCGTATAATTCATTCTCATATCATAATTTCCTCTTACACCAACTAAAATAGTCTCTTATAATTAAGTATCTATTCTAGCTATTGTGTTCTAAATGATAAACAACGCGGTGGTAGCGATTATTAACACTTTACCTAGTGCTCCCCGCCGTATGATTGATGAGCTCACCCCACTCTAACAATGAGTAATAGAGTGCCACGAACATATGATATTCGTTACGCCAAAACCATTTTGAAACACCTCTACGTGAACGTGCTTATGAGGACGAGGTATTCGTTTTGTAATTAATATTAAATAAATAACGCTTTATGTATCTATCTTCTACTAGTCCTACGTAGGTAGGTACTTTAGAAATCTCTGTGCTATACGCAAATAATGCAGAACAGGAGTCTTCAACTGATTAAACCGGAAATCTTATTATTGGCACGCCAATATGATTAGATAGGTATATGGACTTTAAAATAATAATTATGTTTTTTGCTGTTTTATAAGTATTTTAATCGTAGTTTCATATTCAAGTTTATTTTATGTATAAACTTTCTTAACCTGTAAGCCTTAATCTTTCAGCCTATTAATTAACCTGTATATGTGAGCTCTACCTGAATTGAGTCTGACGGGTGCAGACTCTACCAATGGCTAAGGCTAACTGCGAGGATAGAATTTTTTTAATCCCGGTGATAGAAGATAGATAGCCTGGACTGCATGCTCTTTTCCAACTTCAAATTCTTAAAAAATATTAGGAAACATTTTCGCTATGAGCGGTTGTATGATGGCTCTACAAATAACTTGATTCTCATTCAAGGTTTTAAGTTTGTTCTCGTACCAAAATAAGACAATATTTAGAATGGTACACGTGAATACCTATAATAAAAACTGAGTATAAGGTGAATACATTACATGGATATTTGGATAAAGTTGTTTTGGTAGCAATGTAGTATGGAAACATGTTCCACTGCCACCCCGACGTGCCGCCGGGCGCAAAAGGCGGGTCGAGGCAATAAACGCGATTAGACAAACATTTCCTGACGCGGGCCCACTTTTTTCAAAACTTACCGAATAAATCAGATCGGTGGTGCGTCGCAGTTTTCGCATCGTCTTGCCAAATTTATGTACCGATCGGCCCTTTCGTATGGAGATGTAGCCCGCTATTTACATATAAATACCTCGATTATTTGAATTATTCAATCGAGAGGGGGCGGTGCTGACAAATCACTTCCTCAGGAGATGGCACAAGTCGCTAGGATCGAATTAGTTTGATGTGTTCGCGATGTATGGCGTCCCAAATCCCGGGGCCTAAACGTATCAATCCAAGGATAAGTTAACTATTTGGAATTTATTGGCTAACATTTGAATAAGATAAGTCCTTATATAAGTTATTTAATGCTTATCTGATAGATTTTTTAGCTATATATAGAATAAGATACCGTTTTCTTCGTTGTTTTAAAGTCAAAGGAATTTCAATTCCACATGTTAGCAGTTCCAAAATGCATTGGATAAACAACGTAACTACCGAACAATTTATACTTAAACGCCCAATCCTTTGGTTATTTTTCCTACAAAGGGGTGAAACAACAAAACGAATAAACAGCGTAGTATTGGAGCTTTGTGTAGTTTCCCCGCAGTTTTATGTTCTCTCACGTGCCATTTAGCTGGGGAAATAGAAGTTTTTATATGGAAATCGGATGCACTAAACCTCCGAGCCTCTGGCGCGTTCGCCGCCTATTGTAGCGACGTAACAGCCTCATAAAACTTTATCATTCGCATGTAGTATTTTCTATATTTTCAGGGAGTATATCCTGGTCAAGGCTCATGCCGTGGAAACTGGGAATCTTAAGGCAAATCAAATTTAACTGTCAGGTGCTTTTAGAGAAAGACTTATTCATCTTAGATACATAGTGTAGGTACGGACGAGAAAAGTGAACTCAAAAAAAATTAAACGGCGTGCAGAGTTATTGTTTGCATCTGGGCGCTGGTTATCCTACTACAAGAAACCAACAGTATTTGTGCTTAATTATCTATTGCTTTAATGTTGAAGCAAAACTTAGTAATGAACCAATTTCTAGGTTTAAGTTAGTGCTGCAGGGTGAAGCTACTAAGCTATCTATGATAGACGTGAAAATACAATAAATATAACTGTAAGTTTAACTTAATAGTTCAACATAGTTTCCTAACAACCACTAAGGTTCTATTATCTGCCTTCTATCTATCTATCCAATCGCACCCCGCATTGCAGACCACTGTGCACTCACTCGTGCAGTGTTTCACGCCGACAACAATCACACTTATGGCTGTGATAAGCATCTGTAATCGCCTAATCCCTTGTTCGGTGCCTTTTTATTTTCACTAATCGCGTTATTGTCTCGTGAACCGGCATTACTTATGGCCAGGGTGACCAGACGTTCCGTTTTTCAGACTAACGTGGAATATTTGTCATTGGTTTCTTACCTACCTAGTCACAGAAAATTGTAGTTAAATGTAGAGATAACATGTATAGGAGATAAGTAGAGATAGTGAAAAATTGAGTTGTAAAAATGTACACAGAAAATTATTTATACCTGCCTAACGATTAACCCTTAATTCATTGTAACTGAGTTCACCTAAAATATATCTTGCAATTTCCATTCCAGTGGGGTCACGTTCAGGCGACTTTTTAGCTCAACCTGAGGGACAATAACTAGCAACACATCTGATACCAACCTCGGGATGTCAATTCTATCTGGAGTCGATTTCAGATGTATGTAGACAGTAGTGGTCACTTGCCGTCAGCTGGAATACTTCCATGGCATAAATATAATACCTATAGGTAGGTACCAATTGTCTTAACGTGTCAAAACTGAATACCTATAGAAGTCTAAAGTTCTCGTCTCTTTACTTCTGTAACATTTACCTTCCTGTAATTCTTTAAAAAGCTCTGGTAGCCCTACTTACAATAATGTTTGCAGAGTGGAGCGCGCGCAGCCGTTGCATCAGATAAGGCATTTGATATGCTAATAGTGGTAGCAAATGTTCGCGTAATGAGCGTGCGACGGTTTAGCGCCCGCGATACGCTGCCCATTGCCAGGAAACTTTCGATAAGCTAACTTGCCTTTATAAGGACTACATTCTAAAATCTTTTACTATAGCTTAAGAGCGCGGCGCCGCTCGCTTGCATGCTAGTGTTTAGTTATTCAATTAAAAGAAGGTATTGTAATTTTTGGGTAAAACGTAGATTTACTATTAAATGTAGGTTTTATTACAAACATGTTCTGTAGAGGTTGTAAAGTTATTTATCTTTGCATGAATGTCTTATCAAAATCAGTTCAGCCGAAAATTAAAATATTAATTTGTTTTTGTTTGCATGCAGGCAGTAATTTCGAATGGTCTATTAGCATTTCAAACCAACAAAATAGCATTTCAAAATTAAGCGGGTTAATGGCTTAGTAGTATTTCAAAATAAAAACTTTACCATTTTAAAATTAAGAGAGTTAAATTACTTGTATATTTTTTCGATAATATCAAAAATGATTAATCCGCGAGCGTGAAATAGAAGCTCTTTGCTAATAACGGTAGCGGTGATAGGGGCGAGTGAAATTCGCGGATTAAGATGTTATCTCGAACCTGATGCTCATCGGCCGTCGTTTGATCAGTTACCATAATGCGGCGTAATGCGTCCATTGTTCGCGAATACGTTACTAGCTCACTATTTACCACATGTCTTCATTACGACAAATGAATGTACTGTTTAAGTGGCTTTAGCTTTATTTTCATACTTCGGTATTGGTGATTATATAAATTATGTTAAGTGTGAAGTGGTTGATCAAAGATGTATCGATGTCAAGGGAAATTTCAAATGTTTTTGTTACTTATCAATGGTTTTCACTATTCTCGGATCTATCTTTTAAAGTATACTGGTTTTTGCACTCGGCTTCGCATGCATTTAATTACATACAAACCTTCCTTTTGAATCCCTGTATCCGTTGCGTAATTTTATAGTTCTAAGCATACATAGGGACAGATAGCGAAAAGCGACTTTGTTTTATACTATGTAGTGACTTAGACGTAGCAAACCAATCCTCCTGAAGGTAAGAGGTCGCTGGTCGCGCTGGTCGCCCTGGTCGCAACATCCACAATCTGCATTTATATTGTAGAAATAGGCGAGATGGAGGTGTGTCCGGAGTTATACCAAAAAGTTTTCTACCGGTGGTGTCTCCGGAGTCATACTACAAAGGTCTCTACTACTTTTATTAATTCTATCTCTTTTTATCCTCTTAAAATAAAACGATTTGTTTTTGGCGTGCGCCAGCAATCTCTATATAAACTTTCCTTTTAATCTTATTGAGTCGCATCGACTATCGATCGTGACCGAATCTCCGGCTACTTTTCCACCCTCTCTGTAAAGTAAATCGCATTTACAACGTTTCAACCTCGCTAACATGTTAAAACAGAACTAATGGACATTCGCTTCAGTCTCAGCCCGCAGGAGACGAATAATACAAGTAAAATGGTCCCATCTCCACGCTTCATTAATTTTATTGCCCCGAGGCGCTCTGGCTCAAGCCGGAGCGCCGCTAGCGAAAACACGCCATTATTGTTGCCTGTGACTTAAATTAAATAAACACAAACCATTATACGTAGTCCGGAATGCACACGCTTTTCTTTGTCTCTTCCACAACTGTCAACGTTTGACGCGTAATCCTTTATGTGCTTGCTTCAGCGTACATAACTAGATACAACAATGCATTCGACTAATGTAATGGAGATATTAGCGCGAGCGTAGCGGAATAATTCAGACATGGTTTTTTGTGTGCGCGCGACACAATAGGATTATTCTCCATTGATCATTGCTTATTATATAAGTAGCTGCGGAGGGTGCGTAACATGAAAACTAAATTTGGTTTATCGGCTATTATGGAAAGTAGGTGTTAATGTTGAAACAGTAATTTATGATATGATCGTGACTTCCCCGTTTTGAATCGAGTTTTACGGTTTTCGTATGAACCTAAGTCCTTGTCGGGTGTTGTTGTAAGTTGCAGAAACTTTGGCGACTTGGAAACGTCTTCTCATTGTCAATTACGCAGTTTACGAAACTTTGTTCTGCGAGGCTGATACTTGAATCATTTTTATTTAAAGTAACAAGACTTTACAAGTTAAGGGGATATTCATTGTTTATTTAATTTAATTAGATACTTAATAGAAAATAAGCTGGATGTATCCAGTACCCATTCCAAAACAAAGCTACCATTTTAAATATTAAAAATAATAAAACATGCTACGGTTCCACTACAGGAAACACTTAAAGGCATCCGAATAAATTTACCTATGGCCAGGGAGTCTTACAAAGACAAAAATATATCAAACAAACAAAAGGTAACGAGGGCAAGTGGAAGTTATCTGGCCGTAACCTCTTAAGCCGATCCGCAGGCACAAAGCCCCAACTACTAATGTTTGCTTTACTGCGGCGACAAAGGGCCGGAACTATTGTTTGTTGGAAAGCTTTATTCGCGACCCTCCCGCGACAATAGGTTACCCAACTTAAAAATATATTATCTCACTTGACGTTGGCAACGCGTGAATGTCCTTTTAAGCCGGGGATTGAGGACTGGCGTAAATATTACATTTTTTCTTTACAACGGTAAGAATATATTTAGTACGTAGTTCGTTGATGGATTTCAAGTATTTTTTTATTTAAGTTTGCTAATAACTGAACCACCGTGGGTATGGTATGCAATTTACTAGTTTTTTTTTGTTGTGTCAAAAATCAATTCTACTTTTGTGAAGAACTTAATTTAAAATGATACCTATACAGGTTGGGCAATTTGAGATTAAATTGTTAGTGTAGAGTAGGTAGTTTACACACACACTTTCTGTTCTTAGCAGTTATTTTGTCAACTAAACATCCTCGCACATTTTTTTAAGAGAACAACATTGTATAGGTATCTACTTCTGTCTTAGTTTTTACCTTGAATGAATTGTGTTAACGTTTGTTAGGAAGATTAATTTAATATACTTAATCATATTCAAATTGACTATAAAACAAAAGTTAACATACAACTTGAGAACAATGTAGAGTTAACAAATGTAGAGTTTAGAGCCATTTTGACTCTAAACTCTACATTTGTCAACTAAAATTCGTCCGTCGTATCCACATTGCTTCAACATCCGGCCGGGGCGGGGGCGCTGGAGAGTTGAAAATTATCCTTTTCACAAGCGACCTTAAGCATAATAGAGAAAGCACTTAAGCCATTTTCTCCGCCTTTAAGTGTCGTAAGCGCGCCCGTTTGCCTCGGCCAGCTTCGTGAGCTAGAAAATCAGCTATTACAATCCAGAACTAACAGAAACGGCTCGAGCGAGCTTGTTTCAGAAGGGGTCGACTGGGCGGCGCGTGGGGAGCTCCGAACTAATGTGGCCATTGGGCGGCGCTAACAGCAATTAGGCTACATGCGAGCAAATGGATTGTGCATTACCGACGACATGGATTGATTTATTGGCTCGGTGAAGTAACCGACCGATTCCGATCATACATTTAAATCACTAGCGATCAGCTTCGACGATATAGCCATTACTGAAATGGATATCGACGGCATTTTATTATTAAAACCGATCAGTGGCGTGACCCCGGCTCGAATTACCTGCCAATCACGAACGTACGATTCGAAATGTGCGAAATTATTGATGGCCCATCAAAATCATACCTAACCGAATATTTTATTGGTAGTCCAGATTGCAGACAGCGGTAGACTTTTATTGAATTTACTGCTCAGGCAACTGACTGCTTAATATTCTTCACCTGAAAGAGTAAAATAGGTTGAAGACGTTATGAATTCTATCTATGTTAAGCCGCATATATCGCCCCCTCTTCGTCACGCGATGTTTGTAAAAAATAAAGAGTCTTCATCTACCTTTTTATCGTGACATTATTTGGTGATAGATATTATAAAGGTTCCTATATGTAATATATACCTATGCTGCCACAAATCTCCGAGTTTCATATCATCTTTTTATATTCCTTCACGTAAAAGATCACATCTGTTAGTGGCCGGGCGTCTACGTACCGATCTATGAATAATAAATGTGCCGAGCTGGCCGATTGGGGAAATTGAATTTTATAGTTCGTAACACATTTGACGACAGATGTCACAAAATGGCTGCGTGCCGCCGGCAACGTGGAATGTAATCCAAATGTCAAATAGAAATCAAAATTAGGTCGATTGTAGCGTTAATAATTCAATAATGGGTAGTGTGCCTTCCTCATTTGTAGTTAGATGATCATTAAAATGTTTGTCAGTATATTTTATTTTTATCTACGTTATTTAAATAATAAGAAAGATTTTATGACGTATTTATAATTTTCTCTCATATTGATTGAAAATGATTGAAGATACCTATGGTAGAGGTATATAGGGGTATATTTGCAGTACGCCCGTACCAACCGATTTCCACATTTTTCATGAATATTAAGTAGTCTAGTTTATCTGCTTTTTGTATGGTGTTATCTGTATGGTGCCGTAAGGTAGATCACCTTCTCCGAAGTATTTCAACTTATTCTTCAGAAATAATCTATATGTGATTGGTTTCAGATACTACTCCTAAACTATGTAGCGTCTATTATCTTGATCTTAGGAAGGCAAATGCTTGTTAACTATTTATTGACCTTACGAGACCTTTTTGTACCCAATAAAGAGTAACGTCATATCTTAAATTTTAAAGAAACAAAATGTAGCAAGTCAAGTCGCGTGATAGACATAGTGTATAGGGTAGGTGCGAGCTTCGTATGATTAACACAGTTACTTCTGTTTGGGCGGACAATTATCAGTCCATTACGACGAGCACACAACGCGCGGGTTCCATTTAATAATTGAATACTATTCAAGTGTGACTATCGAACCGCCATTAATATTGTTATTTCGACCGCCACCATTTCCCGTAACGTTCCAAATCAATTAGTTGATGTAAATCACCTTTTTTGACAAATACGAATCGAAGTGTATTAGTATTAACAAGCGTTTGTTTCAATAGGGATGTACCTGAGTAATATTAGTTTACATATAAAATGTAGATTTTAAACTTAAGTTTATAAAAGGTAGGTTAATAGGTTTACAATTTGAATTATAGCCGTAGGTACCTACTTATTTTTTTTTTGACTCTATCCAGCGCGTAGAGCACAGCTTAAGCAAGCCTATAAATGCCATTATGTCTATTTATTCTATTTAATAAGTTAATATTTTGCATAAAACTAGCGATGGATCAAGGTTAGTGTTCAAAAGTTAGCGATCAATTTGTGAAAATTATTTTACGCGAATATTGTGACGTGAATTTAATAACACTCACATCAATTGTTGAACTTATCTTTTATATCTAAAATCTTCAAAACTCGTGTTCAGTAATATCAAGTAACAACAATAATTTAATGTTCGGTGGATACATTGTCCTTAATTGACTTCCCCTCGTCCAAGCCAGCGTTTGAGTTAGATAAATTCGCGCTATCCGTTTACATCATTAAATTTTATTAGTGGCAATACAATGACGGAGTCGTGGGGCGAGTGAAGTAGCGGAGAGGAAGGGCCTTTCTACGATTGCCACCCTCTTATACGCATTTCCTCTTGGCGCGAATTAAGCAGGCTATTAAGTCGCCTTTGAAACGTATGACGAATTGAAACTTCCCAGACAAAGACCGAATTACGTATGATAGATGAATCTCTGTTGTTTCCTAGACTGCGTAGATCAACGTTGTAAAGCGATTTTGTCGCTTCCAAAAAATCTGTGGGTAGGTACTTTATGACATAAATTCTTTTATCGGCGATAAAAAAATGATACTTGGGGTATGGACTCCTGAATTAGGCATGCTTGTAATCTTCCCGCCCGCAATCATTATTCGATTAATAGAATTCAATCTTAACGCTGTCACATATAACTTGCGTCAGTTAATAGACAGATGGCGTGCCGGGCGATTATTAGTGTTGCACACTCATAATCTGTCATAAATGTCAAGCGAAGCGAGGCGATGCGGCCAAGCTATTATTTTGACTGTGTTTTGAATATCGTCATTCCTATCCATAAATAAGCGGAGCTTATCAAGTATTGTTATTGAAATGTCACACATTCATAACTCCTAATAAATTTCAAGGTACTGTGACCATTCTACTTCGGTTATTAAATATACCTCTATCTTTAGGTACCTAAATACTTAACTGATATATGTTACAGAAAAAATAGTGGAACACGTAATATGTGGTAGGCTTATTATGTAAAATATGAACCTATTTCGTAGAGGTCTTAGAAAACATTCTATTGACATTGGTCGTACTCGAAGATTTGAAAACATTTTTTCCTAAACATATAGGAGCTTAAATAATATATCCAATTATTAATTAAATTTGTAATTATATTCGTATAGTAATTATACAACCTTTGAATTTATTCACCCTCTCTTAAGATTGGTATGCCATCAAGCTTGGTGATCTGCTGAAGACGGTTTGAAGCTTGTGTGCGCCAAGTTTCCACGTCAGGCTGATTCTCGCAGATGGGGTTTCCAATGAAAACTAAGTCTCTCAAGGCTGTACATTCCTAAAATTTATATTGTTTAAGAAAATTTAGCTTGTATTAATTTTCATCTATAAGTAGATAATTTCATATTTTTTAAAGACTGAAAGAGTGTACAGTTTTTATCTAAAGCTTTACAGCGCTGTTTTGTCTTTTCCCAAAAATATTCAAAGATATATTATATTTAGAGAAAACAATAAATTATATTTATGCGCTTGGTAGCCCTTTACGTCATAATTATTATACTCGTATGTCTCTACAAAATACATTGGTATATTATGTTTTAGTCGAGATATGGTTTCAAATGATTTCATGGAAATTTTCTAATTAGGTATGTTAATAATATGTATAGTAAGTGTAAGTATTTATTTACCTGCAACCTGTTGAACTCTACCCATTCTTTGACACTGTTGTTAGACATGTACAGAACGCGCAAATTTTTGAGTGCTCCGATACCTTTTAGTTTGTCTATAGGGTTATAGCTGATCCACAGTTCTTCCAGAGTATCAGCGACTGTTTCCTATTGAGGAAATATTTACAATTTACAAAACAATTGTCTAGTTTAATGTAACAAGATCATGACAAAACGAGGTTGCAACTTACAATTCCCGCTAAAGATTTAATATAGTTCCTACCGAGAGATAAAATTTTGATGCTTCTCATTCCAGCGATTCCAGCTATTTTATCAATCATATTCGACGACAGGCTTAATTTTCTGAAATATGAAAATATTAAGTTAATAAAAGTTATTCAGCATATATAATTAAGTAACATAATTAATTAATATTTCTGTATGAGACCTAAAATAATTCCGCATTATTAGGAGTAAGAATATTGTAAACGCTTCCCAATATTCTTAATTCGAACTAAGTTTACCGATTTTAATTCTCAAAATCAGCAATCTGATATGGCAATAGGCTGGTACCTAATATCCGTCGGATTCAAAAGACGCAAACCCGTCGGAATGGCGACAACCAGAGGAAGACCTGTCTAGAAGTAGGCTTCAAAATATTGATACATGGATGGAAGAGCTCATGTGTGAGCTTATATGCACGAACATAAGTAGATTATCGAAGAAATACTAGTCTACATTATTATCATATTAAATGTCTTACTCGCAATTAACGAGCGTGGAGAGTGCTCCATCCATTTTCTCTATCGGTGGCCACTGAAACTGGAGCTCTATAACTTTGGCATCAGCTGCTTCTTCGCCTTTCTGCTTCTCCCATCGAGCGATGGCTTCCTTACATGTCGTGGGTTTCAATGCCATTGTTAACAGAGAGTAAGCTTACAAAAAGAAAGTATAGATTTCTACTTTAAATAAGTATTTTTTATGTTTATTTTTATGGGTTATGTTTATGATGCGTTTTATGACAATGTGTCATATGTCATACATCTAAAGTACTGGCTGAAAACACTAACTATTTAAAAAAATAATAAAAATTGGTTAATTAGATTACCTATATAGTGAGCGCGTGGTAAAATACTTATCGAAATTGGGCAAGCACCGTTTGAGCGTAGAAGCTACATTTAGAGTAGGTAGGTATCTTTAGTGTGCAGTAAATTGTCTTATTACCATGATCGTGGCACGTAACTTCTTTGATATTATCTCTTAATTAAATGTTTGCTAAAATACAGCTCTACCAATTATGATATCAGGATCATATATTTTTTATTGTTTAAAAATTAGGTACAACAATATCTTGCGATTGTTCGTTATAAGTAACTAATTTTAGGTATCAATTTTGTAACATTTACAGAATCCAATACATAACATACCTACTTACACTCGAATTGTAAAACCTTAGGTATCGTCAAAACAAAAATTGTGATTAGGAAAATCCACATGGGAGAGTCGTACCAACTTCAAATTTACGCCGTATTGGTATCTACCTATCTACATTTGTACCAACATACCTATTACATATATGTGTAGCAATCGCAAAAAGCGAATCCGTTTTCGGTGCTTGCATAGCGGTGTCGGGCGAGGGTCGTGCCGGTTGGCCGGTGGTAATCACGTCGCGCCCTCACACCTCCCCCGTGTAGAGTTGCCAAGCTTGACGGGACGAGATCCGGACAATCAAATTGGTTCACATATATGTATGTACATATACATGTAAGTCGTTCAGGAAAAGGAAAAGGTTTTTTCATCTTTAATTGGTAGGTAACATAGGTAACTGGCTAACTTCTTAATTACTTTTTGATCCAAATAGATACAAAAAAAGACTATCCGGAACTTTTACTCAAGTCATCTTCCTTCCCTAGAAATATAAAAAACTGTGTTATATATTGGAGTATATCCACTTGGGATAGTAGGAGAACCTAGTCTGTTTTTTGACGAATTTCCACTATTAATTACGGACCCTCTCTTAGCATCAAGTGAAAACATTTTACAAACACTACTGACCTTTATTTTTGTTTCGCTGACAGCCGGTTTGCTACGCCCATGGTGGCCATGGTATTCATGTTATTCTAGTCTTGGTCATATCTATAAAAGTAAGCGGATTCTTCCACTTTACTAGTCTAGAACCAAAACCTATTTATTGCATATCTACTCATATGTATAAAAACTTCTGTCACTGTATAACGTGAACATTAGGTACTTACCTTGTGTTCTGCAAGCCTTATTTGGAAATAGGTACCTAGAGATAGATATTAAGCCGAAACATGTCCGAGTGGAGCTGGATGCGTGGTATTCCTACCCTAGCGATCCCTTCCCTGTCCAATGTGTTTGCTCGCTGAATTTCAAGTGCAGGGATTCTGCGGCTTCCTTAGTTTTCAAGCGTCATGCGATTTAACGTCGACCGGCGAGATGTTCAGCCATATTGTCGCTTGTTGACTTTTCACAAATACGTGACCAACGGTGATTGCCTTTTACTTTGAAAATATTTTAGCTGGCACAAAAATATTTATTTATTTACTCAAATAATACTGTAATGCAAAAGGCGGATTAATTGCTTCATAGCATTTTCCACCAGTCCATAAGTATAAGTAGGTACAGAAATATTAAATAAAATTAACTAGTCTGCTTGTACCTACCTAATTCCAAAACGAAATTTTATCATCAACCTATTATTGTCCCACTGCTTGGCACTGGCTTCCCTTTAGAGTGAGAGGGATTTAGGCCTTAGTCCACCGCGCTAACCAAGTGCAAATTGGTAGACTTCACACACCTTTGAGAACTTTCCTCACGATGTTTTCCTTTACCGCAAAGCAAGTGATAATTATTATTAATTCATAATACGTATATTAATCAAGATGCCCGGGATTTGAACCTCGGACCCCTCGATTGAGAGGCCACGTTTCACGGCTACCACTGCTCTAAACGAAATTTAGGTACATACCTACTACATAACTGCCATTTGGTGCAGTGTTAATTTTGAAAACTGACAGGTATTACTCCAGAATAAGTGTTCGTCTATAAAAATGTGTAAGAACTTATTTATGTAGATAGGTATACTACAAACTTTATGGGTGACTTTTTTCCTGTTTCCGTAGCGATAAATTTCTCCTTTAGTTCTTAAATGATCCCATTCATAACCAATAGAGGGCTCAAAATATATAAACATGGGTTTTGGAATTACAAATATTTATTCCACCCCATAGGCGCCATAAAGCAATGTTTTGTCGGCACGCGGCGGCACGTGGTCTTGCTGAAATTCGTATCCGCGACGCGTGCCCCATAATCGACTGCTCAACTACGCTGTAAAAGGGATTCTGTGCAAATAAAAGATCAAAACTTAGTCAAGTACCTACGCATTTACTTAAAAGAAATTTGCTCCTACCTAGTAAGCAAGTATGTAGGTATACTTACGTAATTTATAAGTACCTATAATGAAGTGAATAAACATATTTTAATATTTTATGCTGGTACCTATATAGAAATTGCAGTGTAAATACATAAAGTTTAGTACCTAAATATGATAGTTCGATTCTTATTTACTAATGGATTTTCTAATTATATGTATAAGTCATTGACTGCCATATATCTTATTTTTTGTTGCTTGCTTCCCTTTTATTTGAAGATGCAGTAAGTCAGTAGGAGAGTAGTACCCTAAGGTACTACCGTACTACACTAAGGTACCCTTATAGCTATTACAGTTCATCCAATTCATGATAATAGTTTTATAACTACATATTTACCTTATTATATTAACTTAAATTATTAACAAGTGACTTTTAATTATCATTTTTTTCATCATATAGTGAAATAAAATTATATTTTTAATTTTATGTTTAAATTAAGTTATAAGCATAATTGGCTGAAAAGTATGTTATCCTTGGTGCGGTACTCACATTTAAAAAAAAAGATACCAAAACATTAAGCTGTCATCGTTTGACTTTGACACATGGCAACATGTGAATAACCTAAAATTTGACTAAAGTTTCGTAAATATTTGGAATAACATGGATGAATTACAATTGAATATAACTGTTGGCAAAAAGGTAAATACTGTTAAACGCGTATCTTGGACTTCCGCTTAATTTGATGGTATGTAACACAAGTTTTCCTTTTTAGAATAACAAGAAAGTCGGAGCGCCTCAGAAAAGTGCAGAAGGCTACAAGTTCGCTAGTAAACCTAACTTTGGTGGGAAAATAATTGCAAGAAAAAGGCCTCAGAATGCGGGAAAAATTACCTTTAATGAGCGAAAGTCGGAGGAACCTCAGAGAAAGGTTCCAAAACTGTCTAACGCTCAACCATCTAAGTCAGACGATTTGGCGGCAAAATTACGGGACCTTAGTGAAAATAAAGGCAAATTCCAAGGCAAAGATTATCAGCAACTCAGTGACGAGTTACAAGTGAAACAAAAACCAAGAAGTGGAGCATGGATATCATCTCTATTCAAAAATAACCCTGAGGTTCCTCGCATTGGGCAGCGAGCAGTGAAACCTGTTGTAGAGAAAGTGTTTGCTGGCAGAACCTTCGCAGACCTGAACATACATCCACACAGTGTTGCTAATTTACAGCAAAACTTAAACTTGACTGAACTTATGACAGTGCAGCAAAAAGCCATTCCAGTTATTCTGCAGGGTCGAGACGTGTTGATCAGGTAAGTTTTATAATTTATTCCTTTTAACTTATGTACACATAAATACTTTTTATTATTATAGCCGTTATATTTTCATTGAAGCTTTTGTCTGAGGTGGGTTTTTTGGCTGAAGGTTGCAAAAACCAAAGCAGAAGCTATAGTCGTACACTATATTAATTGTGGTATAATAACCATGTGTACGATTCAAATCAACTAGGTTTTCCAAATAGGGCTGTGTGTGTGTGTGTTTGTGCTAGACATAAATCTCTATGATTTTTGTTATATATTTTTCCTTTTTATCTGAATTCGTATGAACCTACAACTAAAGGTACTCAATAGAATTAAATATCCGTACTAGGCGAGAATAACTTGACAAGTCGAAGATGGTCATTTTTCAGGGCAGCCACTTTACAGTTTGAGTTTAATCGTTGTTTTTTATGTTTCTAATTGTTTTACTAAAATACTTTTTAATTGCAATATTATTATTATTTTACTTGGAAAAAATTCCAAGATAACATAAGCATATTTTAAAAATTTACTGTACTTGAACAGACCTAATGTTGAATAAAAAAAATTGTGCAAGTCGACTTATCAACATATTCATGCTTGGTATGGATATTACCGTGATACATTTTCTTAAGAAGCAAAGTCCATGTAAAATCAGAAATGTTAAAATAATTCACCAGTAGATTACTGACTAGTGCCTACAGGGCATAATGGCGTATTTTACATTGTAATTGTAAAATAATATTGAAGTAATGTTTTGCTAAACTATTCTTTACATTCTTTGACGACCCGGATGGCGCAATGGTTAATACGCCGGACCGCTAATCCGAGGGTCCTGGGTTCGATTCCCAGCGAGG
>DWPV01000850.1:0-24238 GCA_018251915.1 Urbanus proteus proteus | reverse complement strand
CCCTGACCACACCCTTCAAGCCAGAACACAGCAGTGCTTAACACTGCTGTTATAAGGCAGAAATAGGTGTGGTGGTGATGCCGCCGGAGTCGAACTACATAAGAGTTCTACCACCTTTAAGATTATTAATAATATACTTAGACCAGCGGTCAGCAACCTCTTGGTAGGCAAGGGCCACGAGGTGGCAAAATCAGCTAAAGACGGGCCACACTTGTGATATAAAGCTAAGAAGCCCAATATACATATGGTCTTATCATTCGTTCATGCATTTATTTTGATATTTATAACTTATTTACAAAATATTAACGGGTTGCAAGTAAGACGTCGGCGAGCCGCGGGCCGCAGGTTGCCGACCACTGACTGAGACACCTAAGATTACTCTTAGAAGATTACCTCAGCTAAACAGATAGACAGACAAAAAAAAATTCAATTGCATTGCGAAACTGTTTCAAATTGGGTCGAAATATCAGCAAAAGAAATAAAAAAAATATATTTATTTGTATAGATTGAAATTTTTTAAGCTTTGAAGTATATTTTAGATTTGACATTATTTTCTATTGATTTCAGATGATGTCGCAACATCTACAAGCAGTAAAGATCCAGTTATAGAAAAGCGTATTCGTTGCCTAGGAAAGTACTGGCATCACATACCATCAGTGCTACTTTTAGTTGAAAAAACTGAAAGCAATACGCATGAAAATAAAAACTCTTTGCAAATTCATATGCAAATATTTAAGACTGGTTTACCCAAACAAAGTCAGGAGTGTAAATTCATGCTTAATGAATTAGGGATAAGCTTGTTAACGATAATGTAATAAATTTGTTATAATGTATGGTACTGTTTTCATTTGTTTTGGCTTAGTTAGATATAATATTAATGGGTGGTAATTACGTCGCCTGGCTGAGTCTTCAATTAATTTATGTATATGGAGTGTGGGTTTTTGCATTAATATTGAGGGGAGAGTACAGGACCAAAAACGACGCTATTCCAATCTGTAGACCATTATTACTGTATTACAATTTGTGCATTGAGATTAATTGATTATACCTAATTTATTCTTACAAACGACTAAACAATTCTTAGTGATAATTACTTTATTAAAATATAATACTTAACATATTGTACCTAAAATTTTTTAAAGGTACATATAATAACTTAGGGCCCGTTTACATTAGGTGGGTGGGTGGCGCGTTTCTATCGTTCGCCTTTTGCTTCCGAAGAATCTTGTTGTTCGAAATAATTACTACATCGACAGTCAAGATGATATTTGGTTTACTTAGACAGACAGGTTGATTGTAATTTTATTAGAAAATTTTATTTATAGGCGAACTGTATACTGTGGGTTCGGCGAAATGTGACTAAACCCTAATGGATGTATATCAGCGTTTCCCGAACTTTATTTTGCCGGTCCGTGGCCCAATTACTTTTATGTTTTTCCATTGTGGCTTATTCAAAGCGGTTTTAACTATCTTAATACATTGGAAGATAGGTATAAGTATCAATAAAACGTAAGTGTTAAAAACTAAAAAAAACTTTTTAATTTATTAAGGTTACATACAGTAGCCTACGAATTCATAGACCCCGTGATGATGGAGGATGATGAGTGGTAACAATAAGTCTAATAACGGCGTGGTGATATCGTCCTAAACATAACATTGCACCTTTCAAACAAATAATATATCTATATAAATGAAGGGCAAGGACATTTTTTATTTATTTAGAATGGTTGATTTTATAGAAAGAGAGTGCGACGACTCGCAACTCAACATGCGGGCGGCGCTGATGTAACCATAGTCAGCGTTGAAAGTTTTATTTTGATTTAGACTTTGTAAGAGGAAATAAAATCAATATATCAACAACAAATCATAGGTGAAAAACATTTATGAGTGTTATTACAATATATTTTTTTAAACGTAATTCAAAGTCAAAAATAAAAAAAGGAATAAATTGTACTTTTGTTCTAGCAACACAGTGCGAGTTGAGAATATCGCCTTCTGGCATTTTGGCAATCCGTCAACGGCGTCAACCATCATTTCGTTCGATTTCTTTCATTTCGTTGCGCGCCTGTCAGGCGGTGCGCATCATAGCACTGTGATGGCTCTTTTTATCACTTTTGTGTATTTATCAACCTTATGATATTTATATCCTAAATAAAATCTTGATAGTCTAATTTAATTTTAGTTCATAATAAATGCGTTTAACTAAAATGGCTAATCAAACCCAGAAAATTGTGTACAAGCTGGTGCTTACTGGAGGTGAGTGATTTTCAGACTGTATTTTACTGAAATTAGGAAATTATTGTTATACCTTAAAAAAAATCTACAATTTTCGTTGTGACGTAATTAAATTACTGGTTTGTATAATTTGTTCGATTCTTGAAAGACTCGCTGTATAAAATATTTAACACTACACGTGGGGAGTTGGCACCGTTTTCATTCATTCCACATTATATTTTTTTAACCTATCCAGGACCTTGTGGCGGCAAAACTACCGGACAATCTCGTCTTAGCACATTCTTCGAAAACTTGGGATGGAAGGTAATATAATTTTATTTGTTTATGTGTCTAAGCTGGGTCAGTAAGTATCAGAGTTGCGTCGACGTGTTTTTGTGGCAATTTACTTATATTATTATAATAAGCAAATTATCTTTGTCCTCGTAATTAAAAACGCAATATGATATTTGCATGTAAAATTAAATTATAACGTAAAAAGCGCTTTTGGCTGTAAGTTCTTGGTGACATGATGGTGATTAAACCTCTGTCACATAAACAATGTTTGTCAAAACCCTATTTTACTCTTAAAACTTGTATTTTTGTTGGAAAACCTTGTAAAAAAAATGTGTTGTTTGTGGTTATGGTTTCTCCGTGTGGAGATCCAGTAAGACATCGTTCCACATTGTGTTTATTTCCAGG
This sequence comes from Urbanus proteus proteus, assembly GCA_018251915.1. Lineage (NCBI taxonomy): Eukaryota > Metazoa > Arthropoda > Insecta > Lepidoptera > Hesperiidae > Urbanus > Urbanus proteus. The sequence goes on along the minus strand of DWPV01000850.1, from coordinate 21,325 downwards.
TGTTCCGGGTGCCGGAAACGGCTACCGTCCTCTTAAGGTACGAAGTGAAAATCTTCACTGTTGAAAAAATTACACATTTAATTTATAAAATCGAATTCTGTATCTTTATATAGGTACAATAGCAATTTATTATTGTAAAAAGTAGTGAAAATTTGTTAAAATCACTTTTAATAATTTTGATTTTATATTTTCTCAACATATCAAAAAGGAAATGTATCTATTTAACTCTATTAGCCTTCTAAGAATATTTAAAATGTAAATTATAATTGTAACTACTTTGTGAAACTAAATTATAGAAGTAATGACAAGAAACTGCATTGTAAACAAAAAACTTGATGATATTTACAATGTAATAAATTATTATTTCTTTTACAAAATAAAATCAACTTTACTATTATGTATTGAAAATGCAATTATTTGTCTCTATTTTTTTTACAGTGGTGGAGTGAAATTTGCAGATCTCAGCCCAGATGAAGGTCAGTGCTTTATTTTATACAATATATGTAATATACACACATTTTACTTTATTTATACTTGAATAAGATCTTATATAAATGACAAAGTATTTTACCCCCAGGGAATAATATTTTTTATGTCGTAGACATTCAATTAATGATGATGTCGTAACTTTATTCATATTTCAAGTTTGATTAGGTATCTTGTAACCACAATGATCTTGTAACTGTAAATTGAACATTATTTATCTGAAATAATTACTAATTATTATGAATTATGCTTAACTGCTTATACAAATATTACCCTCCATTTATTAAGGCTTGTTGAAGTATTATGTAGGCACATTATACCACTCTGTAGAATAACATTGTGACTATATAATCCTTAGAGAAGAGATTAATACCTCATATTTTAGTGTATTCAATCCATGGAACTTCACTGGTTTGGATCTTAAATGTAGGGTATAGTTTATTATTTTATTCCAGTCGTTTATGTGTTTCACAGCATTCAATCATTGAAGAAGCACAATTCATTGTCGGTTTTCAAGTTGATTGTATGATCAAGTTGAATCTATTGCACAAGTGGTAGTAGTAAAGTAATAGCAAAAACCAAAACATCATGTGTAATAATTATATTTTAAGTACAACTTTGTACCATACCTATATTGATCATATCATTATATTGCTTCAATGTGGATCGTAAATAAAATAATATGGTAAACTAAACACAATAATTATGACTGACTACATTGTATAAATAATGATGCAAATGTAAATCTAATTGCAAAGTTAAATTGTTCACTTGGAATAAATCAAATGTGCAATATTGAAATTACAATCCTGTACTATAAATTAAGTCTGTTCTGTATTGTATGAACAAATTGCACAATGCCGCCCTAAAATGTAACATGTGTCGCAACCGAAAATACTACTAAAATAGTGGTCAATTATATATCACTTTCTACACTTATTCTATTCTGAAAAATATGTAAACAATCTATTTCCTAATGCGTAATATTATCCTCTCCATTTTAACTATCGATTTAACCTTTGGCACCCTTTATCTCTTTTTCTTTCTATTTATATGGCTCACTCTCCTTTCCACAATCTATTAGATCGATGGCTCTGTCGATCGAGTAGGTAGATCAATGACTTTAATCCACGTCCACGATATGCACGTGATGATAGTTTAAAGATACGTTGAGATACGCTCAGTATGTTTATGTACGGAATGGCATACCAAGACGAGAATCAAAGGATTTCTGTTATTGTGTTTTAAGAATAGAATTTGCTTATTTAACCTTCTTATCTAGCGTGGAACTGTAACCTTGACCAACGGTTCTGTTTTTAAATAAAAAATCTATCGCCTTGACAAATGATGTTACCGGCTTTCCCAAGTCCTCGGTCTATTTATTTTTTCAATCATTTCTTGCATACGTTTTCGTTCTGTTAACTACCTGAGTCTTTTATATAATATGGACAATGTTTTAATGGTTTAGTGATACGGACGTAGTAAGAAATTAAATGCAATTACAATTTACAATACAAATTTAATAAAATGGTTCACTAATTACTTGGTAGTGATTCATTTCTGCACTACATTTTCAGTAAACAACATTAAATATTAATGCAGTAGATTCGTCTGCGGAAGTCATCATTGATATTATGGAAGCACAATACATGTTTAGTCTTCACTTCGTGTAATCAACTGTTATCTGTCATATCTATTTATTATAAATAGCTTTTTAGCGCTGCCTAATACCCTGTGTTTGTCTTCATGCTTACAACAACTAAATCACAATTCTATACTTTTCGGTAGCAATAACACTACGTTTATCATACAAGTTTGAATAGGAATATATCTTTGATCCTGTTTTGACTTCTGCATTTACGTAATAAAAATATTTAGAAAAAGCCAGGGACTGAAATGTACCTAGTACCTCTGAATATTTAAAAACCCGCCCCTAAATGACGCCTTAATACGTAAGGTAGGTCAACATAGCAATGATTGCCAAGAAATGTTTCTTCGGCAACGTGTTCATTTTATGATTGGTTGCGCTTGGCATCTTTCGCGTTATTTAATAGCTGTATCTGCAAATCCTCTTGCAGCGCGATTGCGTTTCACGTAAAAGCAAGATCTTGTTTTCATCGTCCAAATAACACTCCGTTTATAGCTAATTTCAGCACAAATACATTAGTCAAGTCGTTATAGTTATATTAAGACTCGACTCGTGACAACCTTTAAGTAACACAGTGTAGAAATGTTGCTCCGCTTAATTACTCTAAGAAAGACGTAATGAGCGTGTTTATAAATAATTCGTAGAAAATGATATTCGAACTTCAGAAGGAAAATACCGTTATTTTTGCATTAGGCTTCAATAATGTATTCAACAATGGCTTTGATTTTTACATATTCATTCGCTATTTCATTAATGTAATAGCATGCAGTTCATGGAATAATTTTAACCTTGCCTTGACTTCGAAGCGAACACAATAAGACTTTAATGACCGACCTGGTTTTTCGATATTCAAACCCTTCTTGCTATTGAATGTTTTATTTGAAATCTTTCTCAACATAAGTTGGTTATTGTTTATATTTGACGTTAGTCATAATGTCGTATAAAATATAAAACTCATGTATTCTAATTATGTTGACCGTTATCGTCATCGTGAGTGTTCAATTGTTGATACTGTCTTAACCGCAACTAACGTTAGGTATAAACGCCTATTAAACACATTCGGTTACTGCAGTTTGTCTATTGACAAAACTCCTGTCTATTGACAAATATCCTCTGTCTATTGACAAATATCCTCTGTCTATTGACAAAACTTCCGTCTATCTTGAATATTTATATTTATACAGTTAATTATAAAATTAGGATTTTATTTTTACTGCTTTATTTTTTCTGATAATAGCTACGGAAATGCGTGTTGTTAAATTGCAATTTAAATTCTTCAATAAAATTCTTGTTTATGGTCATTGTTTTTTCGTACGATTATTTGAATTTCTGCACTTTGCGTAACACACATAGATAAGATAAAGGTAACCTTAAGACCAAAACAAAACAAAAAATAACACCAATCCTGGCCTATTCCTGGCCAATAAAGCAATTCATCTTCATAATGACATTTAATTACATCTTAAACATAAGCTAACATAACATAAGCTTGTATGCCAATTTCAATCCCATAATTGTATTTTATATATTTTAACATAAAAGTGTTGACAAATTTACAAATAAACATCTCTCATTCGTCCATCCAGTAAATATATTTATTATGTTCGCACTCATTTGTAGCGCACTTTGTCATCGCTCAAGATGTGAATATTAAGACTTTGCCAAGTCATAATAAGGATTTAAAGTCTTAATGAGAATCCGTTGATGAGGAGCATTTAAGATTCATACATACTCGTAAGACGTACGTAAATAAATTATTAAACCTTCGGGACTCTGATGGTATATAATCACGTGGCTCGTTTATTTTTGATTCCTAAAAGTTTGGCGTCCACGGGGGTTTATAGAAGTTTTAATGGTCTCACGTGTGATTTAAATTACTGGTCTAATTTCTATCTATTATCTTCTCATCTTTCACGTTTCGTTTAATTGCGTCTTCCATGTCAAAATTCTAGATTTTCTGTTTTCAATGTCTCTGTACCTTAAATATATAATTAGTTTCGTTTCTTATTTGAACATACATTCAAATAAGCATAAAATAAAATGTAATGAGACGTTAGTTATAATTATCCATAGATAATTCAAAATACCTACCAATTGTTATGGAAAATAAGAAAAATGACTGGTGATTAGATTTGACCAAAGTAACATTTTTATATTTAAAAATGCCTTTGTGGCATGCAAATTTTATATACGTATATACCTTGCTGTTATAATATTTCTTCTATAATAAAACAAAGTTAAATTCAAGGCCTTGATTTCTGAAATAAGTACGATAATTTGATGGACGCATCACTGGTCCCGTTGTGTAATACGTTGTCCGAGCATTATAATCTCCTTATAAAAATAGAAATGCATGATTAGCATTCGCTAGTGAAGAGTCTTATGGGGCTTCATGGAATTATGGATGGGCACGTGATTTCTTGACGTACACGCTTCACGGTCACGTTCATGGTCAAATAGGAAATTAATAAAAAGTAAATTATGGATTTTAGAGCTACTGTAAAAATATCTAATTTCCATGATAGAAATGATTAATACCAATTAACATCAGAAACATGAGAAATACATGTCGTATACTTCACGGTCACGTTCATGTTCCGACTGAAAATAATTAGAAAATTCAAACTTTATGTAAACAAACATTGACGAACGTTAAGAGCTATCGTAAACTTTGATGATCGTGGTTCTTGGACTGCACGTGATAATAAATAGTTTAACATAGTGGATTTTCAATGTATGCGATGCTTTTTCAATTCAACAATTAAAGCTACAATGTTGTTGGTTTCACTACGTAACATTTAATTTTCAATCTTGCTACTACTAGTTTTGTTTGAAACAAGTTTTAATTTCAGAGTTCATCTTTCTTAGTCTATTATTAGTAGGTACAACACATTCACATTTTTGTAATCGTTATGTGTAGAGCCAATTACAGTTTATGCAAAATCAGCCAATCATGATTCATGGAAATTACAGGTTCCTGTGTACTTCGTTTGAATGTGGAAGTTTGTTATTGTGTTGTTTGGTCGCTTTCTATGGATGGTGTTGTAAAACAGGGCTACTGTATGCAAATCCCACCAACTGCATCTGTTTACATTTCATTAACTACCTCACAGCGCCCGCCATACTCGAATGAACTGATTACAACTCGATTACGTCGCTTTAGTATTCCCGACTCTGCTAGTTTCGTCACTGACAATTTAAATCTCACGATCGAATGACGTACACAGTTAACATCCGCTGAAAACAGGATTGTATCATTAAAAGCCTCTCGCACACAGCCGTCTATGTTCTCACGTAGTACGTAAACATACCGCTACCTATGTAAATATGTAGGTATATCGTTCATCGTCCTCAAAATAGTCTTGGGTATTGTGACGTCAATACGATCTAACTAGAGTAATATACAGTTTATTTTTCATACACCTTGTACCTCTTGGAAGTCATGATTTGTATTTTTAATTAGCGTCTTCAATTTTGATTGCAGTCACATTGCCATGATCAATAGGTATCTATAATACATCCATTTTTTTAAAATATGTTTTGGACTTGATGAAAATACCTTGTTGATAATATACGTATAATGAACGTTAAATAGAACTAATGTTAATAATTCCATTGTAGCTTTTTGTCATTACAATTACTCTTGATTGTATGTCGTTTGGTTACGAAATATCAATTTCATAGGGCGACCTCGCGCTCGTTTACCTTTAGACGTTTTCATGAGTCGTTTGTTCGAATATAGATCACGTAATGTTTCTCAATGTTGTTATGAAAATTAATAATAAAACCTTCGGAAAATGGGTAATATTTTTGTGGTTTTAATTATGGCAGCTGTATTATATTGTAGTGGTATCATCGATAAGTTTCTCCGAAGATCTATGTCAGGCGAATTGCAAACGATGTACCGTCGCGGTCCTGGCGCAAGCGAGCGAAACTGACAATGGTGAGTTCGAACCACACGAGCGTAGTTTGAGCTAAACGATCACGTCTTTATTACCATCGTACTTCGCTAAAGTGTGATCTCTTGAACTGTCGTCAATTTCTGCTCGCTCAATAGACTCATTCCCGTATTTTCATCGATATGCCAATTTTAAATTGCTAGCATTTTGGCCATAATCAGAATAATTTAATTTTCCTTATGATCCAGATTTTAAAGTATTCTTCGTATCCGTCATAATATCAGCCAGGGAAATCCATACGGTACTCGTAGCTCGACCATTCGTAAGAGGCTTGACTTTATCTTTTCCTCTTGATTGTGCATTTTATTTATTTTGTGAGTTTCAGTATCATAACCGTCCTAAACATATTTTAAATTGACGTCAACGCTCATTATAAGGAACGTCCATTGTGATGCGATGCCAAATCTGCTTTGTTAATTATGTATTTCGTTAGGCTTGTATCTGTGTATGCGTTAGTAATCGAAGAATCGATTTCATACTTTTCCACCTACAAAAAATTACTATTTTATGTTTATGACGCTTATCGATTTTTGTCGCTATACATCTACACGTTCTGTGACCAACAAGATCATAATCTAATTAGTTGTTATTGTAACACAAATAGAAATAATCAGTGTTATAATATGTAAGCTATTGTCAATTGTAATATCAGATGTTAGTCATGCAGAATTTCCATAAATGTATAGGTGATATTCAAATTGTTATCAACTTGAATGTCTATAATACAATAGGCACAAATTAAGTGAATTAGAAATGACTCGACTCAATTTGTCCCTAATGAATAAGGATAAGGTAAATTCCCTCGGTGCACGAACATTTACAATATGTACTGCGCCATTGGAGCTCAGACATGCGATGTGAAATAGGTATAAAATAAAACAACTTCCTCGACTTATGATTCAAATTATTTTATAGGTACTTGTTTCCGTTTAATTCGTGTAGTCACCACTGTACTCTAACAAAATATATTTCTATCTATTACCTAACCTTTAGTGTCCAACATATCAATCGATCGATCGTAGACCTATGTCATCGATGTTGGTTTACCCATATCAATCAATTATTCAACATCGATCGTTAGTTGTGAACTTGTAACGTTTGTTCACCCTTATCCCTCTAATCTTTTTTAAAATTATATTAGCCTTTTTTTTTATATCAGAACCCTAATACATCTACGAGTTCTATACCACTGTGTGAGAATAAAATTGAAGAATCTGTCAGTTATTTCAGAAATCAGTCTTTCACTTAGTTCATACCTCTCATGTCCAAATCCAATTTCAAAAATTTTAAGCTACATAAGGAAGTAACATAGGTCACTGACAATTCCAGCTAATAAAAACATCGGAAATACACACTGGGATGTGGAAGTACACATTATCGTATATTACGTTACGGTGTCTATCGAATTTTACGGAAACTGGGTACGGGTATTTTTTTCAACTTATCTGTATTCTGTAACAAATTTGTGACTATTTGTTATGTCTACTTTGTATAAGATATAAAAACGATACGTTATCTACTTAAATAACATGCTAAGTATAATATTTATTTCATCGACATTCGTCGCGAATTTGATCCACTAAGCGAGACACGAACCTGATAATAGGCAGATAAGTTGACCCAACAGTTACTTTCCAAATATTAAACTGGATGTATCCAGTAAGGTACATTATTTCATGTTTACTATACGATATCACACAAAATGTGCTTCATAAATTATGCATACAATAATAAACGGATAAGGGGGTTAATTTTGGCTACATTACACAATCAAGGCGTGCGTAGACATACTTATTTAAGACCTTGAAGACGTATTATAATTTACATTAGATGACAATAAAAAACAATGTTTTACGAACATACCCTCATTAGCAAATTCTGTAGAACAGTTCAACATAAAGTAACATTCCACTGCTTTTCGCCTCTTCACTATTCAGGACTAAATATCAGCGCTAATTTCGCTAAATGGCTTACATTTACAACTGTTAATACATATATTACTGCGGTTGACACCTATAGATATTTTATGTAGTGAGAAATTATAGTTACAAAGTACGAAATATCGTACCTACAAATAGTAATAGTACCCACATAGGTACACTTAATTACATGTAAAAATTCTTTCGTTGTTGTAACATGTATTTTGTACAGCCAGTAACAATAGTAGTGTGGCGACTTCCCGCTACTCGTCAAGAGATGGCGCCACGAGTATTCTGAATCACGCTATCGAAGTATATTAATTGTATTAGACCTAGTTATACACAATTTGCTTTTATTTATAAAACTGGCAGTAGGTAGATATATCACTACATATATTGTAATGCGTAAGACTTAATTTAGTGTATTAATGATATTTAGCCTTAAAGGGTAAGCTAAAATAGTATCTACCACAAAACTTTTATTTAATGAAATTACGACCATACAATCTAGACAAGTAAAAACAAATATTATTAATTCCGTATCAGTTTGCGAAATGTGTGCATTTAAAACATCTGCAAAGATATGCTATTAGAAAGATCAATGTTATGTAAACGCATAGTTTCAGTCGTAATTAATGTACCTACTCGACGTTCCTACGATAGTGCACGTTATTACAGAAATTAACACATATACTCGTAATAATATACAAAGGCGAAACAACGAAGACCTCACGACCGACCGAAGAGATAAGTTACATGTAATGGTCTAGTTCTGACCTATTAAGTTCATTAAGTGCGTGCCACCGATATTGACGTCACGCTAATTAAATTACTGCCTGTCGCATGTCGCAACGCCGATGACAGTGAAGCTCCGACTTGTCAAGTTCACGGCTAATATCCATCAGTTACTGTGTTCTTTGCAACTGCCATCTATACTTAATAATATGAAGCTGAGGATATAGTACGTGTAAACGCGCTTATTTCTGAACGTATCAGTCGGTCTCTCTTTTAATTTTATAGGCCACTTATTTCAAATCAATAAGGTTCAGCTTGACCTCTCTATCGGACAAATACTTATAAACTGTCTGTTGTAATTATTATGTCATGTTACGAAATACATATTTAAACGCGGACAAAGTCATTGAGCGCAGCTAGTTTAATATTACATAATGTGGTACTTTTCAATGTCTTATCTCTGATAAATAATAAGTGGTAATATTAAAGCCCGTATTATTATAGATATTATGTAAACGTTCTTTATTTGCGTGTCAGACTGGTATAGTGACACCAATGCCACGCGGGGTGGTCGACTGGTCGGCGGGGTGGTCGAGTTTTAGTTCATATGACTCATTAATGAATCATCAGAATCATTATTATACGGATGATAATATCCTCTCCGTCATCAGTTCTTTAGTCACTCCTATAGAGCCGTAATAAGAACGGCTTGAGATGTTTTTGTAAATCGCAGAGTGACATACCTACAAAATCGCGTGGAAGTGTACGTGACAAAATTCTACTGTCACTCTAAATCTTCATTTGTTTGCGGTCCTATTTGACCTGGTTCCGTCAGATTTGATGAAATGTCTTGCGCCGCCCGAGCGGAATTCAAACATCTGTAACACGGTGCGAGTCCGGCTCCGGGACGAATCTGCCAAGCTTCTGCTACAATTACTCTCTCAATCCATTAATGTCCCACTGCTCAGCGTTGACGTGTCCACGAGTACTTCATTGCGGTGGTATAAAACCAGTCGAAAGCTTCCGAGAAAAGATTAATATGTATAATGAGTTAAAAACGAAAATCCTGAATGAAGTATATTATTGCTAGCGGACAGCAAACTAAGGATTGACCACACTTATGTGGCTTGCTCCTAACTTTGCTGATCATTTCAATTATCTAGTATCACAGTGCTTTGAACGCTTTTATTGTCCGATAAATAATGGGCGTTTAAAGATTTATGGTCGTAGATCGCAAATAAACGAAACGGTGTCACGAGAAGTGTTAAAAGAATTTAAAAAAGTAATGGTGGCCTTTTGTAACTTTGAGAGCAAGGATAATGTAGCGTGTAAAAATACAATATCTCATGTAAACAACGGTTATGCGTCCATACACTCCTGAGGGGAAAACAAATATTAGATATACATCTCACACTTCAACATACCTCAAACCTTTTAGGATTTTACCGGTACATCCAAAAAGCTTTACCCTCTTTTTGGGTCAGCTAAAACTCGGATCGTTGATAATGATTGTTTGAACTTGACCTGGCAACTTATGCAACGTGTTTTGATTCTTTATCTGTTCGATTGTAACAGTATATCTTCAAAATAACATGTGATTTTTAAACTTCCTAAGCAAGCTTTAGTAGATGCAAAAATATCTAGTTGCAACACAACAGTTGCTAGACAACATGGTATGCAGAGATACGTCATAACCAAAGAAATTGTAGGTCAACGATGGTACCTATAGCATTTGATAATGCATTCGTTTTGTCTGAAATGTTCACTTTGCTTTTAGTTCAATTACATTTTAATGTAATTACATGTCGTGATTAAATTTTGTAATGTGTGTAATAAAAATTCACGTCCTCTTATTTATATCAATTTGTTACTTTTAGTGAATGGCCTATGGGAATTTTCGTTTAAGATCTTTAACTGTTATAAGATTGACTGTTTTTCGCAATGTATGTAGGATTTTATAACAAGTTTCTTAAATGTACGAGTATCTCCTTTACTAGTATGTTTCGTAATCTGGTAGGTTCAATTTGGACTACATCGCACTATCGGCGGCATTGAAAAATTGCAAACACTTCAAATTAATTATTTATTGACAATTGACAAAACGGTAACTCTTTTTAAAGGTTACTAAAGTATTAGTCTGGATTAATCAGCAATCGATTAAAAACATATATTGGAAACATTGATGTCCGAACGTTTTTTAATCTCTGTGGAAAGTTTTACTTTGAGATTTTTTTAAACCTAAGTCTAATTATTACTTTTTGATTGGAGCAAAATTAATCATAAATCAAAGAATTATAAATTAATTATATTTTTTTCATTATACTCGTAATTAGTATTAAATCTTATCATTAAATACTGAAATAGTACTAAAAGTTGATAAGAATAAATGCAAAATAGATTGTAGTATTCACTACTCGCCTAGTCCGCATTGACGTCATGAACAAGCGTTACTTCAGGCATTAAAATTAGATCGTATGTTTTCTAAAAGATAGTGTATATTAATATTTGGTTATTTTTGATTGAACTGCAAGTTTCTTTTTACACAGACAGAAATAGAAAGAAAGAAACATAAGTTAGATAACTTAGTATAAACAGGTGCATATATGGTTATATTTCATTATGCGGAAATGTAAAATGGTTATTAAAACCATGGCGTTCCTGAAAATCCTGAGAACATTTTAACCTTTACCCACCTGTCAGTACAAAAGAAGAATTAAATCGCATGAAAAGATCTGAATTCAGTCGTAACGAATTGATTTTTTTCTGTCTTTGGTGAGAAAAAGTTTGAATGTTCTATTGTTATTATAACCTAAAAAATATAAACTATTCAACTCGGAAGAAATTACATTAATGATTAAGCATCTCGACAAACAAAAAAGGGTTTCTTTTGACTGTATTTTTTAAGCTCATTAATTTTGTCTTCTTGTGGAACCCCAAGTCATTCAACGAGTAGTCGACGCGAAGATTGTAAAAGATTTTTATTATTACAGCGATTTTATTGCTCAGTCTCGTAAATCGCTGCGATTAGACTTCAGTCAGTATCTCGTAAATTGTTCTTGCAGCTGACGATTTCAGTCACGGACCGGCTTCACATTATTATTACATAATATACGCATTTTAGCTCCACTGGTCGATATTCACGTAAACAAAAATAGGGATCTGTCTGTTTTTTGTAAAAAAGAAACATTTAAAGTGCTTTGTTTATTTGCACGTACTTAACAATTCGACGTAACTAAACGTTACTACGATAGAATTTTGGAAATGAATGAAATTATTTAGTGGCAGTTTCACACAAGGCACAATGATTATAGAAAATAAAATGTGTGGAATCTGTGCAGACACAACATACGCACTTCTCGCGCTACTGATCTATTTCCATAATTTATATAATTTGTATGTGCCTGGTGACGTCTCAGTTAAAAATCGTTTGCTCTTTAAAAATATAGTTATTTTAACGCACTGAGTTCAGGCGACAGGAGTTCATTGGCAGATGCTGAAAATAAAACGTAACGAGACAATCATGGCCGCTCAGCTCGTCGGCTTGTCGGCACGGAACGGCCTAGCCGAGCTACATACACGTATATTAATATATTTTTTATAATAATAGTCGCAAATAGCTAGGCCATCCAGCTAATGTGAAGTGGCTTCAACTTCAGCTTATAAACTTTTATATGAAACCAACCAAAGACTTTCTGTTATGTCGATGATATTTATCTCTGAAGTCTAAAACGAGTACGAAAATGTCTTTGAAGCCTTTTTACAGTAATTTTCAAAACATTACGAAACATTTTACAAATCTAAACATTGAAACAACAGAAGTAAACTTTGTATCCAAAATAAAAATGTTATGTCAGTAGCTTACTGCGATATCTCATGACAATGACAAAAGTGTGTGTCGGAGTCTTTAGTGTCTTTACATTGCCATTTGAAACAACTAGGCATCATTGTGTTACGTTTCAGAAAACAGTGTTGTCTTACAGAAACAGGATATGTCTGGAAATGCAAACATTTATTACTAACTGACACAGCGATGTTTGAATTGTACCATTCTCTGTACCTACTAACGCTAATTTGCCAATATCGGAAACGTTTAATGTAACAATCGATAAATTGCGTAATTTGATTAATAAAAGAAAATGACGCATAATTGCCCCCTTCCCTTGCCCTTGCACTTCTTCGCGTCATTAATTGGTCAGATCAAATGTTCAGCCTCTGGACTACCTGAATGTTGTAACAATCTTGATCTTGTTAAATGAAGGGTAATGATTGGAATCAACGCTGAATATGCTGATTATTGAATATTATTCAATCCAATCCAACAATAGAACATAGGTCCGGATTGAGCCACTCCTTTTTGGAAGCCCGTTGAAAAAGTCATTAGCGAACTTTTAGAAATTTTACAATATAAGGGTCATTAGTACTTGACGTCAGCGTATGTCAGCTTCTTCTGGCGACGTGTCGTCTAATTAGAGTCACACCTCCCGGCTCTACCACGTGCAAATATTTTTACGGGGTTCACGAAATTGACGCGTATTTTTAGAGGTATCCGTTCGAAGTCCGAATAAATGTCACGATAACCCGCCTATTTTAAGTAGGATACAGATTATATATGTATAAATAGTAATGAAGTAGTCTAATTATAACTTTGATATTCAAAGGCTAATAAACATAATGTGCGGCATTTTCCGGACTCGTAGTAAAGTTCTTGTAATTACAAACGCTTGATTATATTTTCAATTCACTTGATAAAGTTAACTGCGATGTGAGAAATTCAGTAAATTGCATTGTCCGTTATGTTGTGACCGCTGTCTATTCTCTGTGGTCGGAAATGTTAATGTATTCACGTAACCACGATGGTCGTTTCTTTTAAAGGTCATTAGGTAATTAATTGATAACATAATTATCTCTTTGATTATTAAATTGTTTGAGTAGATACTTGTGACAATAAATATTTTTTTAAAACGCAGATACATGTGAAGTTACGCAAAGTTTGCGTTAATGCTTTAGAGTAGTTAGCAGTTGGTCTTTAGGCCTGGTCTTTTGGTCAGGTTCGTTTACGTGTATGTTATTGTAGCGTATAATTCTTTTACATAATGAAATTTAATATTTTTCAAATAAATTAGTTTAGTAAACAATTTATTACGTTACCTACCTAAGCATCCTCTTCTGCATAATCTGCATGAATCATTTAGGACACAGACTGACGCATGTGGCTACAAAAAAGGAAATTTGTTTCGGCGTAAATAAATAAACAAGGAAACAGTTATAATGTTAATTGCCGCTGTTGTTAACTTTGGCAATGATTCCAATGTTTTTCACAGCATCAACGTCAACTCTCTCAAAGACAGACGGACTTTCAAAGACATCTATATCTTATGACAGCTGTCTGCTACAAGCTTGACGTACTCACAAAGCATATTTAATAGCTATAGACTTTGGACCTTTCTATACGTACATGATAATGTAGGAGTCGTTTTGATTTAAAGTGTGTCTAGAGCTAGACTATTATATTGTTACGCGAATAGTTTGAAAGCCACATGAGCTCAGTCAATCTAGCATGTCAATGTTGTGAGTTGATCAACTCAGATTAACTTCATCACATATTTTTACCAATATGTTTAGACGTATTAGTTAAAACATGTAATTCTCTATTAGTAGGGATTGCAATACTTTTGTTAACTTTTTATTCATTCACTGGAAACAAGTTATATAATAAGCTAAGCCTTTTTCCTCGTTAAGCACCGTTTTTAATTATTTTTGTGTAACTGCAGGACACTGAAATTTTTATTATTTTATTCTTGGCGTACAGTGAAAACTTTTTACGTTAGTTTTCATAGTGTGCAATAACAAACGTTCACACCCGTTACGAATGTTTTGCAAACAAACATCTCTGTCTTCAACTAGATCGATAGTAGCTTGAACGCTTGCGTTGATGCTATACATAGTGTCATTCCTACGAAAAGTAGATTTACGTTACACGATATTATATAACAGTGTCGGCCCTCAGAAATATATAATTACTTATTTAAAAAAAAATGCGATTTCAAATGTCACTTAGTAGATTTTAAGTAAATATTACTATTGCTTTCGTTACCTACTTTACTTTCGTAGAAAAAAAAGCAGTAAAATAAGATTTCGACCTTTGAATTTTAGATGTTCTCCATCCCGTTAACAGCGCTACTGACCCGCCTTTATGGGCATCTATAACGTCAGTGCTTTTGGCTGGAGTTCAAGTAAACAAATATTAGGTATTGTTTTAGAAACTACGATGCTATAACATAACCTATTCGCATCTTTAACACTAGCTGAATTTGAACATCGACCTTTATATAATCATATTTATTGCCATGTGATGTATTTAAACGCGCCGTAGCAGAAAAAATTAATACTCAATATTTTATGGAATTTTATGAAATTAAAGTAGTACCTACAATCACAGGCACAATCATTGCTATAATGTAGACGCATATCCATAAATATGCCAATTTGCTAACTTATTTGTACTTTTTCATACATACCTATTGCTGATCTACACGAATATCGGAGACTAGGTACAGTACATCGTGACAGTGATCATGTCATCGGAAATCTCACAAATCAAAATATATTTTGAAAAATCATATGTTTAAAGAGAAATTCCATCTTGCGGCTCTGAACTCTTGGAAACAAATTAAATGAGCCCTTATTTAAGATGTTTAATCTCAACCATTGCGTTATCGAAGAGTTCATATGTCTCTTGGCTACATGATGAGATCGATACAGTACCTATTATAAAATTATATTTTACCTTAACTACATAGTACATACACTTAAAAGTGTCAAATCGATGCTATCAAAGTCAATAGACAATAAATCGACTTTCTAGATTTTTATATAGTCCCTAGATTTACATACCTACTCGTAGATAAGTGAAGCTAATTAAGGCGTTTAAAAATAAATTCGTACGTGCACTGGGGCACGATGAATTGCAAAGGGAAACAAAATAGTGATATAAATAGTATCATGTATTAAATACATGGCTAAATCTCTCATACTCGTAACTTGAGGAAAACATCGTAAGGAAGTAGTCTGAGAAGTCAGTAATTATACGTATCTTTTTTTTTTTTTTACAGCGATGAAATTCCAAGAGAACCTTCTGAAGACGATGATACAGATCGAGAACACCTTCTTCGAACTCGGGAGGACTTGCCAGAGGAACTGCCTCATCATATGCGACAGGGGAGCCATGGATGCTAGTGCATGTGAGTGACACATGTTTCTATTAGTCTTGCAATATATGTTATACTAGTTTTTGCCCGCGGCTTCTCTCGCGTGAACATTCGCATTTATAATAGTCAGGTTTGTATGCTTCAAGTGTAATACAAATGCAATTCATCTATCAAGAGGCTGTAATTATAAAAGTAGGGAGGTCGTAGGAATAAAAGTTTTATTATTTTTATATACATCAGGATGTAATACATTTTTTCGGGATGAGAGATACTATGTCCTATTCTGAACCCCCTGGCAATATGTGGGCAAAATTACATAACAATTGGTTAAGTCATTAAAGCGTAAGCGTTACAAACAACAAACAAAAGGGCATTCGCATTTATAATAACTAGGATAGGATACCCTTCAGTATCTGCGCTGTAAAATCCGTGTTTGTATTTTTTATTCACTATAACTACATTTATTTGCCATAATGTTGATGATGCTATCAATCTATGGCATCATCATGCCATAAGATATCATGCCTAAATTAGTTCACTAATATGATTGAGTCGATTTGGAGATTTAAATGTAAGGTTGAGACATCTAAAATCTAAAATATCACGAATTTTCGTACGTAAATTGCTTTTATATAATGGAAAATCTTACATTTCCATTAAAGCACTGCTTGTGTTATTATGAGACAAAGCCGTTATTATCTTGGATTTATGATTATGGTCGCTGTACTGCGAGGGCTTAATATTTTTTATTATTGTCATAAAACCGTATTGTAGGTATTAGGTATAATAGAATATTGGATAGATACCTTTTAGATAGAAAGCAACTAAATAATCGTCTTTATAAATATCTTCCTAATAAATTTCAATTGAATCAAATTGACGCCATGACGGATACTTACGTTTCTGTAAAATGTGTTGTACATAAAAGTTGTGATATCTTATAAATTCCAATAAATTAATCAATCAATTTATTCCAATTTATCTGATAAATAATGTAAAGAAATTCAATGAAACGAGGACGTCTAGTGATTAAGTGACGTCTGAAATACGTTAATGTTTACAAACACACTATAGACAACATCGCATCATTCGCAAATATGTGTCGTCTTGTCTTGGCCCTGGCTGTAAAAGGATGCTTCAGAATCAAAATAACCGTGTATTTTTATCAATTTTGCAATAGATGATAGGTAATCAGTTGAGCAGTCACGTTACTATAAAGTTTCATAACAATGCGACATGGGGAAAAGTGATAAATTTTACAATAAAACATTATCGTGTGTCATATTATCATATATGTATTATGATGTAGGTAGGGATCTGTTTGTCTGTACTCAGGTAATTAAATAGGATATAATTCGATAACGATCTTGATGACTGCAGTGCGACGTTTTATAGGGTGCTAATTGTTTACAATTACACCTTTAAGTACTATAGTGAATGACTTGTTAATGAGTTTCTATTTTTCGATTTCACTGTCTGTAAAAATATACGAACAAAAATGCTATTCTACCCTAATTTGTATTAATTCATGACGTTATTTGCTATAAACACTATTTAAAAGAACAATATTAAAATTGTATACAAATTACCATCGTTTATCGGCCATTCAATGTTGACAGATACCTCTAATTTTAGACCTGTTTCAGTTGCTTATCATTGATGGAAATCACGCTAGCATTTTATTACTGTTTCTAAATAAACGATGTAGAATTCTTACTTATTTGATTCGAAATACAGTTTGTACAGCTTGGCAATTCAAGATTTTATTACTATGGACAACCTAGCAACGGCAAAGACGGCTAATACCCACCGATACAACTTCCTTATATACTTTGTACTATAATATTTTTTCCCACATCCTTAGAATACTTGTTTTAAAGTAATCATGATGATTAATAGAACTCGCGATGTATTAAAACTATGTCCGTTGGCATCACATGATCGGCGAGAAACATGACCAATTATAATTGTTACCATTACTCTGTGCAATTTGCCTAAATGTCAGCTGCTAAGAAAGGTTTGCCAAAATATAGTTACAGTCCTATTACAATATCGTTTTTACTTTCATTCTATATTAGCAAGTCATTAGTGATTTATTATATAATCTACTGGAGTATTTATTATAAAATTATAATTAAACTAAGTTGGTATGTACTCGAAATATATTACAACTCAGTCTTACATAAGCGCACGTGATTTTTATCATTTATATACTTATTCAAGCTAAAAATAAAAATCACATGCATGAACAAAACATCAATGGTTCATTCGATTAATGAGTTCAGACTTGAAATATTTTGCAAATAACAAAGTTTCAAGCAAAACAAATTACGGATTTCATTGCCAAGAACAATTCATGAAAAATAACTAGAAACCAAAACCGATAGCAATTTATTAGCGTTCTTTATTGACAAGTATTATATGTACACATGCCACATATTTAGAATGCAACCCTTTTTATGTTTCGTTCTTGGGCACGTGTCTCCCTCACAACGGGATGATGCCTGTGGATATTCCACTACATTGCTTCTATGCATATAAGTGGAGTGACATTAAAGTAATACGAACCATAAAATGCAAACTTTCCTATTCGCAAAATGACATAAGTCCATGTTTTCCTCGTATATCAAATATCTAGAACATAAATGTTCTACGTTTACTTTACAAGTTCATGTACAAACATTTATAGCCTTTGTCTGAAAGAAACAATACTAACTAATAAAATTGAAGTGTCTGTTTATGATTTTAAAATAACAACTTTTTATTTAATGAATATAAAATTTATCTGTCTGTCTGTTTGACTGAGGTTATCTTCTAAACGGCTGGACCGAATTTGACGGGATTTGATAAATATTTTTCGCGACATTGCAAATGCTTCAGTTTCCCACTATCTTTTTCGGACATCATTTTGATTTTGATTGATAATCGGAGTTTCGACAGATTTAACTTTTCTACCAGCGAGATCATACATTTCAGGTTTCTACCAGTGGCCGTAATTTAATAGAATTTTATTACAGTACTTGATATGGTCGGGCATCATCGCACCATACTGGTTAGCGCAATATATCATATTACGCCCAGCGACGTATTATTTGCTTAATTAATATTGCAACAATGCTGTATCTTAAAAATACTTTACGAGATTTTTATCATCGTCTTAAAAATCTTAAAAATAACAATGTCAATTACACATACGCCATTGAAGTTACTTCGGATATTCATAATCGTTTCATATGTTTGCAGTTATATCAAAGGAGAAGTGGGAGGCAATGCTGAACGCCAACAACTGGAACAGCGTGGAGCTGCGCGACAACAGATACAACCACATCGTGCACATGGTCTCTGCGGCCAACGGCGCCGAGGACTTCTATTCCACTGAGGTTAGCTTTATTAAAACACTTCTACACTACAGTCAATCTTAAGTCGGGGACTTGCCTACCCGTGGCTGCTTAGGCAATCATTAAATATTAGGATACATTTTTTTTTAATTATCTTTAGACTTATTTGAGAGACAATATGCTATACATGTATTTATTTATTATAGGAAGACCTTATAGGATTTTTTTACTAAATAATTGGATAAAGATCCTTCCAAACGAAAAGCCTGCTTTACACCAGTGATTGCATTCAAACAACACCTAGAACTGGTTCATTCTTATTCATTGTTTCTAAGTGGCTATAATACTAGGCGCTCAAAAGTATGTAACCATTTCACAAACTCATTTATAATGTGTATGTTGAACTGAAAGAAAACAACTCAGCACGCTATCATTCATTATAATATTTATCAACAAAATAGTGGCTTTTCCTTGTGTTATATAAATATTGAATGTCAAAATGTTATGTCAGCAGCGTTAATGGTATACCTACAAGTGAATATGTAAGCAAGACATACACCGGTTTTATACAATGATTAATGTTGATATTTTAATCAACTAACAATGCAAATTATACCAACAGAACCACTTAATGTTGATTCTTTGTTAATAGTTGAATAATGTCTAGCTAGCTACGGAAAAAACGTGGTTGTAAACGTGACGGCAAGTAAACCAGATTATCATTGTTATTTGTTGGCACTCACTGTATGGGTATCTTGTATGTAATTATTATATCTAGTTCAATATACTTACCATGAGTCACTTTTATGATGTTCATGGTTGTAAAATAAGTCTATAGTGATAAATCGCAGTCAAAATATATATTGAGGCCATATAGATATATGAATGAAAAAATATATTTTTGTAAACAAAAACATTACGCCGCAGTTCTGCCTTATCGTTATTATAGGCTTATATGTAAATGAACGCAAGGTGGTAAAACCATTAATCATTATACATTCCTGTCTAATAACAATAGTGAAGCGCACATATTCCCGCTTGCTCTTGATCTTAACCGATGTACAAAGTTAAGCAAAGTCGGATGCGGTCGGTAGATGGATGGGCGACCGCCAGTGGCAAAATTTCATGCAAACTACGATGCTTCGATGGGCACGTTGAGACGTCGGTACCGGTTGCTATCATTGGACGGCCTTTTGGGCGGTTTTATTATGTAATGTACTTTATGTATGTTTTCTATATTATTGATTACTTTAACCACGATCGCGCCAAGGACGCCGAGAAGAAATTTTCAAACAAACAGTAAAGTCATTACGCCACGTTTTGTATAAAGTTTTCACGGTCATTTGTATAATTGCTGTTATTATATGTACATCAATATAAGTAAACAGTATTTTATTTTATGCCACTTTACTATTATTATCGTACCACCATGGACATAGCATAATTATGTTGCAAGTTGCATCGTGTGCGAGTTTTCCATTCTCTAGTGACATTGATGTATTACTGGCTTACTGCCACATATTGAATCTTATCAATGGATATACAATCGGGTGATTGATATCGCGATGATATATGGATTAAACTATTTTGTGAATTTTCTAATCTCCAAATACCAATACAAATTTGGCGAAAATAGGGTCATCGATAAAATTTTCACACATTTATTATGTGTATATTTTGTGTGTAACAGTAATAAAAAGAGATTTATTTAACGAATTAGTAATTTTATATTCCATTACTGATATGTACGAGTATGTCAATTTAGTAGGAAACACTTAATCAGGTCTCCCTCATAAACAGAGCAATAAAATTTGAATATTTGTCCTAAACGAAAATTAATTCCGAAGGTTGTCTGAAAGAAGTTCACATAATATTAAAATACCACCTATTCATTAACATAGATAGATACATATTTATAAGTTACTAGCTGAGCCCCGCGGTTTCACTCGCGTTGAAAATATATATATTGTGAATCTAAACCATTCTCAGATCCCCTTGAACACACACAAAAAATTTCATCAAAATCGGTCCA